>JAADVR010000008.1:0-157536 GCA_023335855.1 Pythium scleroteichum | reverse complement strand
CTCCATCCCCCATTTGGGTTTGTACTCACGGGTCCAGATCGAATTGATGCGCAAGGTAGAGGGCATCCAGAACAACTGTGAGAAGCTGGAGAAGTTGGTAACGTGGCTGAAGCAGACGGTGGCTTCCACGGTTGCTGCTGGCCTCCAGAAGGAAGCCATCTCACTCGCAGACGAGATTGAAGCCACGTACCCAAATGCACATCTGCCCGGGCTACGCACGATGCCTGACTACACCTACGCCAATCTTTGTTGTGTGCAGCCACCGGCGTGGATAAACGACGGTGTCATCCAAGCTTTTTGCGAACGGCTGTCGAACGCTCACAGCCGCATTTACTGCGCTGATCTCGTGAAGCCTACGAAGATCTGGGTCGACGGTCGCCTTCAGAAGGGATTTCAGCCAACTGCGACAAGATTGCTATCCCGATTTCCGACTGATGAAGCAATCTCGCTCATTGTCGTCCCAATTAACTTCGGCAACTTTCACTGGGCGTGCGTGTATATTAACAAGGAGAGCAAGGAGGTGTCCTTCTACGACTCGCTCAGCTTGCGCAGCGTTCACAAGCAGCTTCGCGAGTTCGCGATCAATATTATCGACGACGAAGACTCTCCGTTCTCTGACTTCACCGCCGTCGACATTAAGACCCCCCATCCAGCAAGGTGGACACAGCTATGGTCTATTTGTCTGTCTCAAGTTCTGGCGGCTGGTCGACTCTAGCGTTCCAAGGGACGTCCCACCTGCTGGGCTGATGACTCGTCGTCTCGAGTTCCGCTACTTCGTTCTGCGTGGGACCAAGATTGATAAGCAGAACATGGTAAGGCCAACTACTTAGCTGCCATTAAATACACTTGGCTGTTGTTGACACGGATGATTCGTACATTGGAATGACTTATCGCTTCCCACTATTGCGCGTACTACTGCGTACTGTTCACTAGCATTCACTTGTCCTGCCGCGCAGATCATCGGTGCCCTCATGCTTCAACCAGGTTGGTTTGCGCTGATTCTTTGACCAGGATCGTCCACGACTTGCCCAGGACGAGATCAGGACTCAATTCCACCACACCTCTACACAGAAAAGAGCTGTCCGACATGTGTGCCGAGATTGCCCCTAAACGCCAAGTTAGTCACAAACGTGTAGTGAACGGACAGTGCATCGAAGCACGCACCTTGGAGGATTGGTCGGCTGTTCTCGATGCAAACCGGCTGCATTAGACCCTCCGTCCAATCGACAAAACTCGTACACTCTGCCGTGCGAAAGTGTGCAATATCTGTGTAAGTCTGCTAGGAACCTGTTCACATGATAGTGACCCACCCCCAGCGACCACATCACCAGCACGACGACTTACCATCTCTTGCCGTGTGGAGCTTGCTAGCTGGTGTACAGGTGACGAGCCACCGAGCGCGGGCATCCACTGTATCTCGTGGCCCCATGCGTGGCCATGGCGCCGGACATGGACACAATGTCGCGGGGGCACAGCATCGAAGAACGAGCCGAAGATATCTTGAGCGCTCGTCTGGTTGAGGAAGAGCGGCCGCTGCCGCAGCCCTCGCCGCGCCCGGCGTCGCCCGGGAAGAGTGAGCAGCGAGGCGCGCTGCTGCCGCTGCACTCGCCGAGGCACGCGGCCTCTCGGGGGGTCTTCGTCACCTTTCGCAAATGACTTTGAGGAACGACTTGGGAGATGAATTGAAACGCGAAGTTGAATTGAAAGCATTGAATTGAACTCAAGCCAATTCTTTCAAGCAGTGAATTGACGAATGAATCGATCTCAAATCAGATGTGGTCCACGCGGAAATAAGGACTTTTGAAAGCTTTCGACCTCGTCCTTGTATTTTCGAAAATTGCAAATCTCTATTTTTGGGAAATATGATCAATCTTTCCATAAATTTCACCGGGTTTGACAGGGACCGCAAAACTTGGACAAATCCTGGTTTTGACTTGAGTTATACATGTTTTCGAAGTCCTGGGCAGTATCACTGTTCTTGAATTTTCCATGCACCCATATCATGGTCTCCGCTCAACGCGCCGTTGCATCGTTAGTCACTGGTTCGTTTGACGCACTCGAATTGATTGGGTTTTGATTTGTTTGTCCTCCGTGATTGGCTAAAATACCCAGAAGGATGGTGGCTGTAGCCATTGTTTCGTCCAACGCTATGCCCAAAACGGTTCCAACGAAGAAGCAGGGCGATTATCCCACGTGCTGAGACCTCTTCTTCACGGCGCTTCTGCGGAGATTCCTCGACGATCTGCGAGCACAAGATGGCCCGAGAGGAACCGCGTTCTCCGCGTGATTCGGTGGCGGTCTCGTCGGCGCGCGGAGGCCCCGGCAAGCCGCAGAAAACGAAGAAGGACTATGAGCTGCTCGACGTGGAGACGCCTCGCGACGTGCTGCGTGTGCACGACACTGCGCTGCCCGGCTCGACCAACGTTGCCACCGACATACATGCTCCACCGCATAGACAACGCCATTCAATCGACGTGAACGATGAGGAGCTGGCCTCCGACGCCGACGAGCTGGACACTGATGCGAGCGCCTCAACAGACTGCGAAAACACTCCACGCGTAACTGCTTCTGGCCTCAATCTCAAGCATAAACGTCTAGCAACAACGGAGCCGTCAACGTCGACGATTCAGTGCGCACAAATTGCGATTGTCGCATTGAGCGCGATCTCGGGGTTCCTGTTCGGGTATGATTTGTGCGTGATGGTTGTCGCGCTCCCGTTGATCCACGAGGCGTTCGAGTTGTCGACTGAGTCTGCAGAGGCTGTTGTGAGTATTCTCATGGTCGGTGCCGTCTTCGGTTCACTCGCCGGTGGCGTACTGGCCGATCGAGTAGGCCGCAAGCGGGCGATCATCGTCACCAGCGTGTTCTTCTTGGTCGGTTCAGTGTGCATGACCTTCGCCGACTCCATCTACATCATGCTACTGGGTCGCTTCCTTGCAGGACTCGCTGTAGGAAGTAGCGGCCCGTGTGCTTCAACCTACGTCGCCGAGATCGCCGACCCCGAACACCGAGGAGCGCTCGTGACGATAAACGAAGTCATGGTCTGCTTTGGCTGCTTAGTGTCTGTGGTTGTGAGCTCGTCGCTGCAGGCGAGCGTTGACGGCTGGCGCAAGATGTTGGGGCTCACACTGGTTCCTCCACTTGTGCAATTGGTATGTATATTGACTCGGTGTTGCGCCGTGGAAGTTGCTCACTCTCTGTGGTCTGGCAGGCTGGCATGCCGTTTGTTCCCGAGTCTCCTCGCTGGCTTCTCACGGTCCGTCCAACTCCACAGAAAGTAATGGCACGAAGTGATGCTCACCATGAGGCTCTTTGTTGGTTACGCAGCAGAAAGACCGAGCACATGAAGCCCGAGTTGTCCTTCAAAGGCTGTTTCCGCAGCAGGATGCCGAGGTGACGGACGCGCAAATTAAGGCCCAGCTCGCGGCAAAGGGTCTCGCAATCAACTGGTGGGACGCACTGCAAAAGATGGCAACGGACAAGATTACCCGAAGACGTGTTGTGCTTAGTGTGTTGGTCGCACTCGCCCACACCTTCACTGGTGCAAATGCTATGCTCTACTACTCGAGCTATATCATCGACTCCTTAGGCACTGGGGTCGTTGGTGGCCGCATTCGAGGCAGTGGAGACTCCGAAGATTCGTCGTTTAGTGGCGTCTCGAAAGAAATGGGTGTCGCCATCGCCAAACTCGCTGGTGTTTGCAGTGCACTGCTCGTCGTAGATCGAGTGGGTCGTCGCTCACTCTTACTGTTCGGCACAGTCGTCATGCTTTTTGCCGATCTAGTATTTGCCTGTTCCTTTTGGACTCTCGAAGGCTCATCGCCAAGCGAACCGTCAAGCTCTCACGAGACGTTGGGTATTTGGACATTATACGTGTTTATCTTCGCCTGGAACTTGAGCTGGGCTCCTCTGATGATGGTGATCAGCTCGGAAATTCTTCCAGACGATCTACGGTCGGTGGGATTGGGTCTCACATTCGCGGTATATTGGCTCGGGAGTTCGTTCGTGAACCAGACGCTGCTCACGACCTTCAAGATTTGCGGTCAGCACTGCCCCCTCCACTGTGACTTCAAGTGTTTGTCATCTGATGATGTCTCTGTTTCCCCCCACTGTAGGCATGTCTGCAAGCTTCCTCGTTTATGGCTCGCTGACGATGGCATCAATCGCGTTTATTTATCTGAAGGTTCCTGAGACAAGAGGCCGCTCCTTTGAGGAGATCACCAAGCTTTTCTCCATCACACCATGATCTCTACTCACGGGAAAGAGCACAATAAACGCGGTGTGGGGCCAACTGTTGGCCCCACTGGCAGTGCTGCCGAAGCTCGAGATCGCTGAGACGAGTGAAGCCGCAGTAGGCCCTCAAACCGCGAGCTCCACAACAAACCCCTCTGGCGTGTGCCGAACGGCGAGCAACCAAATCTACCCACTCGAATGCACGGCTCTCCTATTGAGATCCATCAATTGTTCCAGAAAGTGTCACGTGAATTGCAGCTCTCGCTCGTGGCTAGCATTAGATAGCAATTCTACGGCATTTCTAGGGGCTGCAAAGCATGAGGACGGTACACTCGTACCGTGACAGCTGTCGAATCATCGATCGGTTTTAGGAGAATCTATGGTCTCTTCCAGGCTGGAAGTTCCAGCTGAGTCCGTCCACGTTCAGCATGATGGAGGACCTGGATGCGCCGACGGTCCACCGAGCCGACGACTCGCGGTCCTACGGCACGTTCGAGTCCGCGCACAAGCTGCGCGCGGGCGCGCCGGTGCCCACTCGGTCGCAGCTCGTCGAGAGAGCGTCTCTGGTGTCGCGGCTCTTCTTCCTCTGGTTCGAGTATCTCGTGGACATCAGCAGAACTCGATCTGTCCATGCAGACGACGTGTGGCGACTGGACGAAGAGGATCGCAGCGCCGCCACCTATGACGTGTTTATGGCGAGCGTCAAGCGTCCGCGCGACTGGCTCGTCGTCGCAGCGCGTCTCTACTGGAGGCAGCTCTTGCAGAGCGCCGTGCTGGCGCTAGTCGGCGCCGTCGCTGGCATGGCGAATCCGTGGCTGATGTACGTCGTGATCGGAGCCGTGACGAATGAACAAACCCCCGTACTTTTGGTCATCGGCATCCTCGTGATCCATCAAGTCGTGAGTGTCGCGGGTAAATTGGCCGATGTCCACCGAGGAGACATCATGACTGTCGTCGCCACGCGCACGGTCGGAGCATTGCAGACGCTGCTCTTCGACGTGACCATCTCTTCCACGTGGTCGCCGAACGTGACAGTGTCCGAGACGTCCAATATATTCTACGAGCTGCGGACTGTTCACAGCCTCATCGTGACGCTGCACGGACTCTGGGTCACCCCGCTCTCCGTGGCCGCGAACCTCGCGCTGCTCTACTACATCATCGGCGACGCTGCACTGGGAAGCATTGTGGCGGCCGCCGTTCTCCTGGTCGCGTCTTTTGTTTTTAAAAAATTCAACAAGATGATCGCAAAGCGTGTCCACATGTACCAAGAGCGCCGTCTCCAGGCCATGAGCGAGTGTTTCAAGACGATCCAAACCATCAAGCTCCACGCGTGGGAGCATCGATTCCTGGGAAAGATCTACGCACAGCGCCGGAAAGAGCGGTCAATCGCGCACAAGATGCACGTTTTGGACTCCGTTTGGCGCTCCATCCTAGTCGTCCTACCGGAGATCATCCTCGCAAGTTCCTTCGCAGTTTTGGTGAGCACACACGGTGGGTACAGTTTCAACCCGGTCATGGCGTTCGCGTCATTGTCGATTCTCTATCGGCTGAAGAAGCACTTTGCCGACTTGCAGTGGCAACTCTTCCTCGTCGTCTCCGCTAGTGTGGCACTGAAGCAAGTCGTCAGGTTTGTGGAGTCCAGCCAGCGACAGGAGTGCTTCGATGTTCCTGCTATGACGACACGCGATCCTGATGGTAGACGAAACGGCTCGGGCGCTTGTTGGCGAGATGAGTATGCTCTGCGGGTCGAAAATGCTTCGATTGGTCGCACAAGAGACGAGCCTCTACTCGTTACGGCAAATCTATTGGTCCCGGTTGGTTCGCTCACAGTGATTCATGGCAGCACTGGAGTTGGGAAGTCTAGTTTTCTTGAGGCGATGGTTGACAATGCTCTCGTCGTCAACTCACCACGTGGAACTATCCGCACACCGGGTCGCGTGGCGTATTGTTCGCAATATCCGTGGCTCCAGTCGCTCACCATCCGCGAAAATATAATTTTCGGCCTTCCTTACGATGAAGAAAAATATCTGAACGTGCTGCATGCTTGCTGCCTCATGCGCGACATCGAGTCATTACGAAGAGGCGACGCGACTGGGATCGGTCCAAAAGGACTAACCTTGTCTGGAGGACAAAAGGCTAGGATCGCACTTGCTCGAGCATGTTATGCCGACGCAGACGTCTACATTCTGGACTCACCACTGGCAAGTGTCGATGCGATCGTGCAGAGTGATATTTTCCGACGCTGCTTCGTGAATTTGTTACGTGACAAGACGATCGTGCTCGTCACACACAATGTTGAGATTGTATCTTCACCGTACGTGGACCAAGTTGTGCTCCTGAGAGACCATCGACTGATTTCCGAGCGTATTCCTACCCAGCGTAAACGGCAAAATCAATCAAATCGGCGGCAATGGACAGAGGAGACTCGCAACCGCCCTCCGGTCGTTTTAAACAAGAATTGCCACTCCCCGATCGTTCTAGAGAGCGGTGAAAGTTCGTCACGAAGAAGCGCTCTTGTGATGAGACCTTTGAAATCAACTCGTGTTGAGCAGCGGTGGCGGCAAGTTGAGTTGAAGATGATTAAGGCGGATCAGTTACTACGCGTACACGATCGAGAAATCAAGGCGCCAGTGTATCCGTTGAACTCTGGACGCACTTACATCAAGCTATGTGGTGGTAGCTCAGGTTTTGTGCTTCCACTCACTGACTTACGATAATCTCTCGAGGTTTCCTGATCTCAGGTCATCTTTGGATTTGTGCTTGGAGTGCCCGAATCGTCATGGATGAAACCCAGCAACAGGGGATGCGAAACGTCGAAGTCTTCTTGCTTCTCCTCGTGGCGTCGAGCCTCGTTGCATTTATTGCTCCTCTTTTCGCATTCTGGCGCTGCGACGTTGCGGCTGACACTTTGTTCGCACGCATGGTAAACGGGGTGCTCTTTGCGCCAATGGCATTCTTTTATGATCAACCCATAGGCGAGATAATGAATCGCTTCAGTAGCGACGTGCAAGAGGTTGATGAGGAGATGGCGTTCACAGCACTCGAGAGCGTATTTACTTGTGTTGCTGCTATTCTGCCTTCTATCGTGATCTTTTACATCCTACCAGAGATGTTTCTCGTGCTGCCAATTCTGGGTTGGCTTGTTCACAAGAATCGCTACCAGCTCAAAATTGCGCTTCAGTCGATCCACCTTGTCGCATCTAGCTTCTCGCCTTGCTTTGAAGCCATCTCAGAAGCTATTGATGGTCGCCACGTGATTCAGGCGTTTGGTGCTGGTCATGTCGCACGGTTCCGACAAGAACATCATCAAAATCTTGACGAAGTCTTGCAGATGGACCACATGCATGGCGTGATGAGACGGTGGGGGGCACTCCAGTTCATCCAAGCCGACCTATTCTTTCTTCTTGTGATGGTTGTCGCCGTCGGAACTCGTCGCGACTCTTTGATTCCACTATTTGGATTCGCGCTCCATTATGTCGTGACCGCGAACAGTAACATGTTTGGGTTCTATCAGGTGGCGCTTTCGTTTTTAACGGGCACAGTCCGGATCCAGCGGGTGGAAGAGTTCGGGGCAATATCTCCGGAAGATAACGAGAGTGCGCGATCTGGTGACGTTCCCGCCGACTGGCCATCGAGAGGCGAAATCCGTTTTGAAGACGTGTCGCTCCAGTACGATAAGCTCGTGGGCCCAGTAATCAAGGACATCAACTTGTGTATTGCACCGGGTGAGAAGATTGGTCTTGTGGGCCGCACTGGTGCTGGTAAGTCGTCGGTGACGATGGCTCTCTTTCGGATCCACGAACTGGTGTCTGGCCGCATTTTAATTGACGGTGTCGACATCTCTCTCGCCGACATTTACACGCTTCGGGCACGCATGTCAATTGTCCCACAAAGTCCGCTATTCTTTAGAGGTTCGCTTCGAAGTTATCTGGATCCATTCGGCAGCTACGATGACTCCATGTTGTGGGACGTCCTGCAGATGACCGGTTTGTCGAACGTTGTTTCGCGACTAGAAGGCAAGCTGCTCGCGAAGATGCACGAGAATGCCGAAAACCTCAGTTTGGGCGAGCGGCAGCTCTTGTGTCTATCACGCGTCATGCTCAAGCGCTCACGCGTAGTTATTCTGGACGAAGCGACTGCTGCCATCGACCACAACTCGGACGAAATCCTTCAACGGGTGCTCACGAATGAATTCGAGAACTCGACGCTAATATCGATTGCGCACCGGCTAGACTCAATCTTGGAATTTGATCGAGTCGTGGTGATGGACGACGGGCGCATCGTTCAGTGTGGACGCGTGGACGAATTAGTGGCGGATGCCAATGGCCCGTTTTTCGACCTTCTGGAAGGCGCGCTGCTCCAAATGTGATCCAGCGTCCAGTCCGGGCACAATTGCGCTGTCCCAGGCGCACAACCTGTGGAGCGAGCTGCTCTGCTGCTCCCTCTGTCATGGGCAACCTCAATGTGCGCTGTCACACGGGACAAACCCAAATGTCTGAGGGACAAGCGGGAGAACCTAGTCACTAACTACCGCAATGAATCAAGATGCAGTCCAGCAGCAAATGGACGAGTTCGCGTGCGTGCTGAGTATGTTCCCAGAGGCAGACGAGCTCGTCTACGACGCCCAACTGAGAGACCAGTACGAGCGACTTCTATTGGCACCTCGATCAGAGGAACTGGCTCCGCCGTCGTCAAGATTCGAGTACGCGATCCGATTCACCAGCTCCGTCGTCAACAGCGTCGTCCCGGAGCTCGAGATCGCGTACCCGTGTGGGTACCCCGTCGCAGCCCAGATCGAGTTCGTGGTTCGCTGCCCCACACTCTCTCGGGCCATCATGGAACAGCTCCAGGCCGAACTTACGAGCATTGCGACGGGAAACGACGGGGAGATGGTCGCACTCCTATTGTACCAGTGCATGTCGGACCGTTTGGAGCAAGCTATCGCTGAGGACGCTTCTATCATCCCTGGAAATAAAGTGAGTGCAGATGTAGAGTCTTCGATCGACTCGCTCTCTTTAGTGGCTCGGTTGGAGCCACAGAAGTTAGGGCGGCGAGCGATATATTTCCACCACATCATCGCCTCTACCAAGCGCCGCGTCGTCAAAGAATGGGCACTCGAGCTCAAGCTTGGCGGTTTTAGTAAGATCGGGTGGCCAGGCGTCGTCGTCATTGAAGGCGACGAGCTCGATGCCCAAGAGTACGTGCGGCGACTGCAACACTTGCGCTGGAAGCAAATGGTCGTTCGCGGCGAGCAAACGGAAACTGTCGGGACGGGCGAGTCGATTGACTCGATACGGCGGTTACCTCGTGCGTTTTGTGAGTTCCCAGAGACTGCAATGTCAGAAGCTGCCGCGCTGTGTAGAGGAGCTGGACTCGAGGAGCTCTTTCTTTCGGTTATGAAGATCTATCGTGCTGAGACATCAAACGGAGAGCAGCGGACGAATGAAGACGAGAGGGGCACAGCGAAGAAAGCGACAAACTCCAGAACAAGACGTTCTACTCGGCAGTGAGAAGAGTTCTGGCCTGCCATGCTGCCCTGGTAAGAAGCGGTCTCCCAGCTCGTCGCTTATGTGCGACGAGCAACCAGTCGAAACTTCTTGCTCTCACCCTTCCATCGTCGACAGCTCGAAGTGCGTCCGCCGCCCTCTCAAGTGCTCGCTATGGTATGAATGCGGAACCCAATCGTACATTCGTGTTTCTGGGCGCTTTCAATATCGACCATGTGAAGAATACGTCACACTCCATAATTTCTGCAAGTAGCCTTATTGATCGCTCTCTTGTTGCTCTCTTTTGATGGGACCATCGCAACAATAGATCAATAGAACTTCGTGCGTGCGTAAAAAAAGTCGGCAAAATACGACTGAATGTCGACAGGACGATCTTTGACCGCTGAGTTCATCGCAAGCGCCAGCAAATGGCGCACCTTGCGATCGAAGTACTGCTGTCGTGGCAGTTCCTGTCCCACCGACACGTCTGTGGGCATGGTTGAGAGAACACAAGATGGGATGGGAGGACCTTACCACGTAGTTGTAGTTCTTCACTTCGAGCGTACCTCGGAAGAACTGTGCCAAGAAGTCCGCCGTTTGGTCAGGTTGGTACAGAATCACTTCCTCTATTGCAGCGCTCATGACGGGGTCGATGTGCTTGACCATATAGTCATAGTGGGCTTCGAGTGAATGGAGCAGTTGCGGGTCCTGTTCTCGGTAGCGACGTTGTTCTGATGGCCAGCGTCAGGTGCTATGGGATGAAAGGATGCAGCCATCCATCTCACCATCGTGAACTCGAGCACTGGCTTCAACGCCTTTATTTCGTGTCTTCAACGACTTCGCCTCCATTGCCAACCAGATCAACTCCACCACGAAACGTCGCCGAAGGCAGTGGTCTGCTGCTTGCAAGTATTTGATCGAAGAGCTCTCAAGCCCAAATACAAGCCATATTTTTAGGTGACATCGTCTTTGGTTTAATTGCACATTGCAAGCTGGGCTCCTTCGCGCCTCAACTTCATTGATGACTAGTGTGCTTCCCATTCCTGCTGCTCCCTATCACTAACTGGCCCTCGTACACGGACCCTCGCCTGTGTGAGAAGGTGTGCCTACTTGTTCCAAGGGTTCGGCGGCGCCGCACTGCTTTGCGGAGACTTTTTGCTTTCGTTATCTCTCTGTCGGCTTCCGCTCGAGCTGTCACCAGACTCGGCTTTGTTGGTGCCAGTTCGTTTGTTGCCGTCCCGCGACCACGCGTTGCGGGTGCCACTCGACCGATCCCCACGATCCCCACGGTCACCTCGATCACCTCGGTCACCTCGATCACCACGGTCACCTCGATCACCTCGATCACCACGGTCTCCTCGGTCTCCTCGGTCACTGTTGCCGCGCGTAAAGCGGCCAGAACCCCGGTGGTCCTGCGATCCGTTGCCGCCGTCTCGTTGGTTCGAAGAGCCGCTTCGCTCGCTACTGCTACGCTGGTCGCGCCACGCATTCGTCGCACTGCTGTTGCCGCCGCTGTTATTGTTGCTATTGCCGCCACTAGTGCCGCCTGACGTGTTTTGCGCGGCGTTGGTGTTGTTACGTGCTGCGGTCGTGTCGTAGAGAGAGGTGTCGTGGCGGCGGTACTCCAACGAGACGAACTGCGGGAGGTTGAGCACTTTTCGCATTGTGTCGCGAATCCGGTAGCACGCCTCGTTGTTGTCGGCATTGCGGTTCCAGAGCGAGATAACATCCTCCGAGTAGCGAATCGACACGACGGCGCCGCAGATCTCGTTACCCACGTCGAACTGCTCGCCGATGATTGCGAGTATCTGCTCATTCACACCCGTCAATCTCATCTAGCCTTTTGCCAGCAAAACAGCGCCTACCAGGTCTTCCCAGTACCGTGAAGAGACGCCTTTGCGAACGCGCACCATCCACTTGCCGCCCTTGCGGTTGGCCGCGTCCTCCCACATAGGCTTGATGCCCGTTTTGAACAAGTGGTACTCCATCGAGTTGGAGAGCTCATTGGGGCGGATTAGGTGGTTGTAGATGCGCCAAAAGCCTTGCACCTATCGAGCAGAACCATTCAGCCTGCGCAATCATTTGAACCCGCCGAGGATCTCCTACCGTCTTGAAATCGCCCAGTTCTTTGATGCTCTTCTCGTAGCTCTCCTGTATGCCCCAGTCACCAAACGCGTCAGCCGATACCGATCCAACCTTGTCGTCATAATTCAAATCCTCACGACGCACCACTTCGCCCACGCCCTTGTTGCCCGATCCGCGCTTGATGTACGAGAAGCTGTACGCGTTCTGGATCGGCGTCTCGCCCCCGAGCTTCCCCTCTGTGGCTCATGCACGCCGTCAGCTCTCGGCGACGTTATGCTATTGACCGCGGCGGGCCGATTACTCATCACCCGGTGGCGAGAGTCACACGGCTCGAAAGCAGCGGATCTGCTCTACGCGCCCACCTGGTTCTTTGGCCGCCGCTCGCTTCTCGTCGCCCATACTCGCAGTGCCTTTGTAGCCGCAGATCTGCAGCGCGCGACTTGGCCGGGACCTTTGTTGTGGTTGCCTCCCCACTCACACTAAGCGGCTCTTATTCAGGGGTGTAAGAAAGCTCTCTATAAGAGCCTATTACAGTACGGTACACTAAATGGTGGCCTCTTTGGACGAACTTGTACGGACACTTTCGTACTTTGAAGAGTTTTCATAGTACAGTAGTTGTAGGCGCGGAACTTGGACATTCGAAAACCAATTGGGAAATGCAAGTGGTGACGCTATGGAGAGCGACTCGGACGACGATTTCGAGCGGTATGCGTGGCGTGGTTGGAGCTCTTGGGTAGCTCATCAGAAAGAGCTCATCTCCTTCTGTCTGCAGCTTCCTCCAGGAGGAAGACAGCGCGTCGGTGTCGTCTGCTTCGCCTGTGAAGAAAAAGGTCTCGGCGTCGTCGAGAACTTCCAAATCCAAAGCGTCCGCGAGCCAGAAGAACAGCTTCAGTGGTCGTGACAAGGCGTATGCAATAGTCAATGCGGCTGAGAAACTCCTCGCGGGCTCGGCGCGGGCCAAGAAGAAACCTGTGGCTGTCCACGAGGCCGAAGAGGAAGAGGAGGAGGCACCACCGCCTTATTCGTGGGTAGCCATCGCGAATTGGGTCATTATGGTCTTGGCCGCTCACATGCACTTGGTTTAGAGACGACCCATACGCTTTCAATCTGGAGGACGTTCCTCCGCGGTACGGACAGCGGGACCACCAGGACAGCGAAGATAACGAGGAAGGTGGCACATCAAAAAGGAGTGTTAGGAAGAGTAAGAAGAAGGGGAAGAATGACGAGCCAAAGAATTCCAGGGGCAAAAAGAAAGAACAAGAGCCGTTGGCGAGCAAGAAGGAAGTGAGGTTGACTCTAGAGGAACGCGTGGCCGAGATTTTAAAGCGCACAGGGAGCACAGCGTATCCATCGGGGGTGCCTGAGGAACCGAAAGTTGCGTCAGAAGCAGATGGTGACAGTGAGGACAGCGAGCGCAATGGAGACGCTAAGTTGGGAGCGTCTGGCTCAGTTGAGAGCAGAGATGTGGGTAGAGGCCGCATGGCACCTCTCTCGGTCGAGAGGGAAGCAGTTGAAGACAGTGGTGACAATAGCGATCTTCAGCGTCTTAGTTTCTCCGATTCGCTCGGGATGGAATCAGCCGACTTCGAAGTAAGCGGAATTTGGAGATGATTGTTATCGTGGAGTGCGCTGATGCGATTAATTCGTGTTGTAAAGGTTGGAGCTCTCGCGAAAAGGAAGCTTGATCGTTCACGATTATCCCTCGTACGTATTTGAAGTTTTCATATTCCCTGACTTCTATTCTCCCTAATGCAGCCTTCTCCTTTTGCAGTCGAGGCTCAACAGTGAGAAGTTTGCTGTTAATTTAGAAGCTCTTGAGGAGAGCGAACAAAGTGTGTTCGTAATATTGTATCTAGTGATATTGTTCGGAATAGCTCACTATCGAATGCAACTTCCTCGCAGTATCGCACAACCGTTACGAGCGCAACCTCGACGAAGTCCGCAAGCGCTCTTTGGATGCCTCCGACGGTGCCGATTCTGATTATGACGAAGAGCGTTTTGAGCTCGACCAAACAACGGACGCAAGTGGCTTGGAACTAGCAACACATATCTCGAACGTCAAGGCGGACAACGTGAGTCAGTCATCATTCGTCAGTGAATTTGAGAGCATGAAGGTACGTAGCGAGACTAAATGCGAACGGTACACCAAACTCACATTGGTCCGACGTTTTTTCCCTGACAGAACGTATTCTCGTTGGATTTCCCAATCAAAGAGGATTCAAAGAAGGAAGGGGCTCAAGTGGAGGATGCTTCTTCAATGGATGGCGCAGATCGACCTCCCCTTGAATCGGATAACTTCGGCTACGACGACGAGGACTTTGAGGCTGATGAAACAAAGGACGCAGAGACGGCGAATATCGCTCCTCCAACAGCTATCAGCATTGAGTTCGCGGATCCATATGTAGATGATGGATTTGACGAGGCCGAATTAGCAAACGTAAACTCTTCTATCGATAGCCATGCAGGTGTTTCAAGAGACGAACAGCAGATTGAAGAACGCCAGCGTAGTGTTACGCAAAATGATCGACCCAGCCACGATGTTGATTCAGATCCATTGCCGACCGAGCAAACGAACAACAACGACTTTCCTTCCATCACGCAAACCCAAGACGGCTTTAAATCACCTCAGTTGCCCCACGTTCCGCACCTATCACATTCCCCACCCCAGGTAAGATTGTGTAATATCGATGCTCTCGACTGGTGCAGTTCCATTGACAGATCAACGTAAATAGTCACCACCGCCACCTCCTCCTCCTGATGATGATGAATCGCAACCGGCGTTGCCTCTACAAACAGAGGCAAAAACTTACCATTCCCGAGTGGTCAACGCGAGCAACGATCCCACAACTGACAAGTCGGGTGGTCGTTTTCGTGAGATTGAACATCAGGTGTCATCTTTGCGATTTGTTCGTGACAGCTCGCGCGACGAACGGGTTTTAAGAACAAATATCAAGCTTTCTCAAGATGAGTCTGTTCAGACGATTGCGATTGAAGATCCTGAGCTTATGGAGAAGCTCAAAGACATCGATCAGTTAATGGAACAGGCAAGGCGAATGCGCTCTACCAGGGCCAAGTCGGCCTCAGTCCGGTCAAGCGCGCGTGAGAACGAGTTGGCTCTCCGACTCCAGCAAGCACAGCGACAGCTTTTACAGTTCAAACATCACATCCAAGAACTCGCGGAAGAGGATGGCCCAAGTGGTGACCGTGATGAAGGAGACAGAGCGGCATTGCAACAGAGTGGCCTTGTGGAGGTCAAAAAGAGTGCTTCCACAGCATCTACAAAGGAGCTTGAGGCTCTCCACCACGAGAACGACCAGCTCAAGAAGGAAATGCAATCACAAGAACGGCTCATACAAGCATTCCAACGTGAGAACGAACAGTTGATGAAACAGTTGAAGCAGGTTCAGCGTGAGGTGAACTACGATGTTCACAAGGAGAACGAAACACTTCGTATCCAATTGAAAGATCTGCGGATGCTTCTCGATGGCGCCCAACTTTCAGGAAATGAAATCACACATGGAGATGGAGTCGAAGGTAAGGCTCGATTTCGCGCCACTATCGAGGCACGACTTCAAGCGGAGGCATTAGCGAAGTCGCTTCAAGAAGAGCTTATCACGCTCACAAAGCGACACCAAGAACGTGTGAATGAGCTCAAAATTGAGTTAGAAAAAGTAAAGAAGGCGAAGATTGATCTGGAATGCCGCTACGAAGGCATCGACCTTGAGAGGGTTGAGGCTGAAAGTCGGCAAATCAAGGAGCTGAATGAGCAGATCCAGGTGCAGAAAACAGAGCATAGCCACGCGATCATAGCGATGCAGAAGAAGATCGACTGGTATGCTAACAACCAGCGGCTTCTCGACGAGCAAGACGGCCATCTGAAGTCACTCAAGGAACAGAACAAGCAACTCCAGGAACAGCTAAGTGACTCAAGGCACGCAGAAGGTGTGAACTCAGATCGATCTCCGACAAAACCCGTTAAAAGCGGACAACGGCACACGGCAGATTTGCGCAAAATTCAGGAGTTGGAGTCTCGGCTTTCGGAGATGGAGACAGCCATGCGAAGGCGGCACCCTGATAGTCTTGTTAGCCTGATAGTTGCATCTCGGAAGGCTGAAGAAGAGTCAAAGATCGCAGAGCTCGAGGAGCAGTTTCGGATGCAGTTGGCTGGGTTGGCCGACGAGTTGGAGGAGACCCAGGCTGGCAACGAAAAGAAGTTGAACGCGTTTCGACAGCAACAGGAAAAGCTTGTCCTTCAATATCAGAAACACATTGCTGATCTGGAGAGTCAGCTTGCGAATAAGGAGAATCAACGTGGAGTCACCACTGCGATGAGAAGGTCTCAGAAGAAACGAAGTGAAGTTACGAGTGCTGAAGAAACGGAACTCTATCGAGTCCGGAGGTTTTACGCAGAGAAAATCAAGGAAGTCGAGCGCAAGTGGGAAGCCAAGTACCAATCGCTGAAGAAGCAGCATTATGCTTCGAATGGCGCGGATCCAGAACAGCAAGACAGTAATCCATCTGACACGACACGTATCATCCGCAATCTTCAGCAAAAAGTTGCTTTTCAAGATGAGTATATTCGAAGTCTGGGCAATAGGAGCAATGGACCAAAAACTTGGGAGACAAGTGATTTACGCCGCCGAGTGTCGAGCCTGGAGGCACAACTTCAAATGAGCGAAGAGGCACGGCGCCAGTTAGTCGACACCATAAGCTCCCTCAATGCCGTCGCTCCTCATACAGAGCATTCGAAGGTTTCGGATGACGCAAGAACAGACCAAGTCCCAACAAGGCGTGTGAGTGAGTTAGAGCAACAGCTCTCGACTCAGCGAAATGAACACGAGGTCGTGCAACAGCAGTATCAAGAGCGAATCAAGATACTGGAAAACCAGGTGACGGACCAGTCAGCAGGCACTCAGAACCTCCTCAGCCAGATCTCGAACCATATAAAAGAAGTCGAGAGGTTGCAAAAGTTGCTTGTGGAGGCCGAACATGACAAGAGACGCTTGCAGGCCCGAGCAGACAAAGTTCCCCTTCTAGAGAGTGAGATTGCTCAGTTACGCGACCAAGTTGCTGTCCCGCAAACTCCGTCAATGCTCCAATTCCGCTCCTTGGAACTTCGTATCGAGACGCTCACCCAAAAGCACCAGCTGCGAGAGGCTGAGCTGAAAATGCTCCTCGCACAAGCGACCCAGTCGAGTCAACTGGAGAAACTAAACTTCGAACGTATGTACCAAAACGCGATTGCGCTCAAGAATGCAGAGATCAGTAAGTTCAAGAAGCAACTCGGCGAGATCCTGGATGAACTTGAAGCACTACGCCGTCCGGCGGCTTCTAAATCGTAAAGGAAAAGAGAGGTGGGCCAACTTGTGAGTGTGACTCAACGTGATTGGGATTTCAAACTCTAGCATGTTAACTTAGGTCATCGAGTCGATGAGCGCGCTTCGCATGGTCGACGAGATGGCCGACGGCTGTGCATTCTGGAGCTTGAAGATGCTTTCCACAACTGAGATCTCGGTCGAGGTCGTGTCAAGGCCGCAGAAGGCCGTCCAGTCGTTCACGACGAGACCGGCGCCAATGACGTCACTACCGCGGTTCACCGTGCCTGCCACAACGGGCACCTGGAGAAGCGACGAGAGTTCTTCCTGGTCCTCGACGGACGTGCGCGGGTGCACGAGGCAGCCCTGGTTCGAGAGCGCCGAGTAGCTGCCCACAAGAGCGTTGCCGGCCACGGTCTGGCGGAAGACTTCGACGCCGAGCGTGTCAGCGACGATCTCCTCGGTCTCGCGGTCGAGGTCCGTGTGGACGAGCGCGACGTGGTCGTTGGCGACGATACAGTTGCCGAGCGCCGAGAGACGCTCCTCAACGCGCTGCACGGCGACGGAGTCCGGGAGCGCGTTGCGGATGTGCTGCATCTCCTGGTCCGTCGTCGTGTTGGGCAGCAGGAGACCGCGCTTGTTGCCGACGGCGACGCGGCCCACGAAGCGGCAGCCGGCGATGGAGGCATGGATCACGGGGATGTGGTCAGCCAGCTCGGCCTCGAAGGTCGAGTAGAAGTTCTCCGAGCCGCCGACGCAGACGAGCGCGTACGAGTTGGTTAGCTTGGAGAAGACGCCGATCTCATTGCTGTTCTCGAACTGGCAGCGGATAGCCATGGTGGAATGAGACGACGAAGAGCGGGAGGCAGACGGCGCGTTGGCGCGAGGGGCTCCGATTGGAATGTGGCGGATGGAGGCGGCCACTCGCGGTCCACCAACGACACTCGCTTGATGCTGGTGCTGGGATAGCAGAGGCGTACTTAGGAGGGAATGATACGGTACGACTGAGAAGCTTCGAAGAAATCGATCGCTGGCGAGTTACATGGGTTACCCACACAGCCCGGTGGGTACGCTCACCATCACTCACGATCGAAGAGACCATCATTATCATTGGAAGAGTGGTTGTGATCGATAAATACCGGTATCTATCGGTGGATGACCTTGAGGATGAGCCGTGTGAGCAGATGAGATCACTTCGGCAGAGGAACTCGCAGATGGAGAGTAGAGGACGACGATGATGGGGCTGTGCGACCGTGAGCGAGACCCCTCAGTCGGCAAGGAGCAGCCGTGACGGTCGCCAGGACCCGCGACGCGAGAATGGCCGCGCGCAACAACTCGCCGCTGCACCTGCCGGCCGCGTCGTCGTTCACGATGGAGGAGCTCGACTTCATCTGCTCGTCGTGCGTGTGCGACACGGAGGCGCAAGTGGCCGACTTCCGCTCGGCTCTCGAAGAAGGCCGGCGGCTCATCGACTTCGATGACTGCTGCTCCTGCGTTTACGACCGACTCACCTATATGTGGCGCAAGAAGACCTTCCACCACTGGCGCCAAGTCACTCGTTCGACTGGCTCCAACAGCAACGACGACGGCGAGTCGCGAGCTGGTTCAAGCTGTGGAACTAGATCACGAAATTCCAGCGTCGCGAGCGCTCGCTCATCGGAAGCGAATGCCGTTGCAGGATCTCATGATGAACATCGAACAGAACCGCCTCGCATCGTGCTGGAGTTGGCCTCGGTTCTCCACGCTGTGGTGCAATTCCTTTCGGCCTCCGAGATCTTCGGTTTACTGCGAGTGAACCATACTCTCGCGCGCGATATCGGGCTAGCGACACGGTCCCTGAACTTCATCCCGGCGCGTCGCCACCTTAGTGACGAGCATTTGGCAGCGTTGCCAGGGCAGTTCCCAAACCTCGCCGACGTCGTTTTCACAGGCTGCTCCAACCTCACCGACTCGGCCGTGGTGAATTCGTTGAGCGAACTGCATTCATTGCAATCGGTGGCACTAAAAGGATGCTTCCACGTGTCCGACAAAGCGATCGCAGCTCTTGTGGAGGCCAACCCCCGCCTCGCGTCACTCAATCTTGGTTATTGCACTGAGCTCACCGACAAGAGCGTCACCGCGATCGCCAATAGCGCCATATTACTCACGAACCTCAGCCTCCGTGGTTGCCGGCGCGTCGGAGACGAAGGCATCCGCGCACTCTCTCAGCTCCAGAACCTCCAGTCACTCAATCTCTGGTATTGCAACCAAGGCCAGCTCACAGACGCAGGCATAGCGACACTCGCGCAGATGACGTCGCTCACGAGTCTAAACTTGTCGAACTGCAGCCAGCTCACTGATACGAGCATCGCCGCGCTGAGTTCGTTGGTCAATTTGCGCCACTTGGAGATCGCGAATGTCGGGGAAGTCACCGATGATGGACTGCTCGCGCTCGCGCCGCTTGTGAATCTCGTCACGCTCGACGTAGCTGGGTGCTACAACCTCACGGACAAAGGGACAGAAGTCTTGACCAATTTTGCCAACCTGTCATCCTGCAATTTGTGGTATTGCAGCGAGATCAGCGACGGTACGTTCGTGCACCTTGCACAACTCAAGAAGATGCGATTCCTTAACGTGATGAAGTGCGGCAAGATTACGGACACTGCCCTGCGGTCGATCGCTGAGTTGCCAGGACTCACATCGCTCGATCTAGTGAGCTGCTACCAAATCACGGACGCTGGGCTTGCTCAGCTGACGGCACTACAGCAGCTCAAGTCGATCTATCTCGGTGGCTGCTCGGGACTTCGAGATGACGGAATCACGTCTTCACTCTCCCAGATCCCATCGCTGACAATCGTGGACTTGGCCAATTGCCGGCAGGTCGGTAATCGAGCGCTGCAAGGAATCGGAAAGCTTACTAATCTGACGACCTTGAACCTAATGCGATGCAACCACATTGACCATGCTGGAATCGCGTTCTTGGCTGGGCTGACCAAGCTTAAGACGCTCAATCTCGCCAATTGTCGCCATGTGACCGACGCCGCGACCGAGGTCATTGCGAATATGGTCGACCTCGAAACGCTCGTGCTGTGGTATTGCAACAAGCTCACGGACAGCGGGATCGCTAATCTTCGAAGCCTCTGCAAGCTTCAATCGCTCGATCTTGCGAGCTGTTCCCATATAACAGACAAAGCGCTCGAAGCTTTCGTGGGAATGCCGCATCTCAAGTCGCTAGATCTTGGAAATTGCTGCTTTATCACCGACGGCGGTCTTGCGACGCTAGCACGCATCCCTAGTCTCACGGCGTTGAATCTGGCCGAGTGCAGCGAGATCACTGATGCCGGTCTTGGCCACGTTGCGAACGGTCTCAGTGACCTCTCATCGATCAACCTGTGGTACTGCACTAAAATCACTGCCGCGGGCATTGAGCAGCTCTCGAGAATCCCATCACTTTCGGTCGATTTCTAGCGTTCGACATGTATCGCCAGTTTGAGTCAAGTAGAAAAACATACACGTGACAGTTTGGTTCGATATTCTCCCCAGCCACTTTCTCCTTTTTTTGTCTAATTTCCTCGCCGTCTCGCAAGAATCGCCGCGAGCTCACTGTTTGCTCCCATCCCGAAGCTGTTGCCGTTAGGCGCTGGTGTTGCGGCCTCTCCAAACTGACGTACTTGCTCTTTTGAGCTCGAACGACGAGCCACGATTGCTCCACCGTTCGGTCCAACCCCACCAGATTGACGATGGGTCTCTCGCTCAGCCTGTTTCTTGGCCTTTCGCTCCGCAACCCGACGTAGTCGCTCTTCTTCGCGCACACGTTCGCGCTCTGCCTGTCGTTGGGCACGAATTTCGAGTTCTTGCTCGCGTTGGAGCTCGAGTTTTTTTCGTCGGGCCTTTTCCCGCTTTCGGCGCTTACGAATGTATTCTTCAGGGACGCCTGGGTCGACCTGGATGGAAAGCCGCGCAGCGTCGCCGGTGATCACGTAGCCTTCGTGGTTGCGAAGCGACTTAGGCGAGGCGACGAACTGGATACTCTGGCTTGGGCTACGAGCAATTGGAGCAGTCAACGGGTTCATGGCCGCAGTCCGAAGTTGCAGCTCGTCCTTGAACTGGATACTAATCACGCTACGTGTGAGGGAGCGAATCGCGTCCACGAGAGTGACAGCAATCTCCGTTTTCTTCTCGGACGCGAGGAGTTGATCCTCTGGGAACTCAGTAGAGAAGAAGCCCATTACTCCATCGAATACACGCACGGGAGTGTAGTACCCACGGTCCGGGACACATTCAAGTTGTTTGCAGAGCTCGTTACCATACAGCTTGCCGGAATACCTGCAGTGATGACGCCGGTAGAATAGACCAAATTTCTTGCCCGTCGCCATGCACACCATACTGGCTTTGTTGTCCATCCAGTGGGACTTGTCTGGCTCTGGAAACACTTGTGGAGCGCGGATCTTGAGCACAAAGAACGGGTCCGCAAGTGTGCTCATGACAATTTCTTCGACAGCCACCAGCTCAAGACGGCGGCGCAGAAATACGATCGGAGGAGGAGGTGAGGGCGGAGCCTTCGGGTCCGGGGGTGGCGGTTGCCATGTGCGTTTCTCCATGAGGTAGAGGTGTGTGTCTGTGATCAGTAGTATACGATTCCGCATCAAAATTGGCGGAGCACCAGGGTTTTCTGCCGTTGGGCCAGCGGACGGACATGCCTTCTCAACAGAGTCCATGAACAAAACCTTCTCTGAGTCACCATAGTGTCTTACAATATCCAGCACGGCGTCTCGCAACACATCGTCTCGAACATAATCACTGTCGAAAGGGCGGTAGATACTTACTCGTTGCCGCTGCTTCCGGTTCGACACGTACAGTTTCGTGATATCGCTGGATAATTGCAGCAAGTGGCGACGCGAAGAGAACTTCTTCCAAACGCGCTGGATTTTTATGATGTACGACCCAATTTTCTTCTCACGAAGCTTCTCAAGAGCAAAGAATGTCTCCGGGGTTTGAATAAAAACCATAGACTTTCCCAGCTGCACCTCGTGCTCGAGTTGTGGAAGGGACTTCACTACTGCTCTCAGAACTGCCTGGGTTCCCTTTTTATCAGTGCCGCGGAACTCTGGGTATGTCTCCTTGGAAAGAATCCGGAATCGATCTACGAATCGTCCGTAGTCACCTCGATACGCGTATCCAGCTCGTCGAACTTTAACATTTTCCAGCAAGCCAAGGTATTTGATTTGGTGAAGCACGCGTCGATCGTCCATCTTGTTCGGCTGTTTTTGGTCGTTCGACTTGATGCATCGCACGTAGTGAGGCGTGCAGTCCATCAACGCCGTGACAAGCGCTTCACACTGCGTCCGGATCTTGTAGCCGGCAGTATGCGGGATCTTCTTGTCGTTGATATCGACTTCCTCCGGGAATATGTATCGAATGAGTTTGTTCGTTGTGTCTTGGATGATGAGAGCGATATCCTTGCTGAGAAAGTCCTTGTTTGAATCGCCAAAGCCGTCAATGTGGTACTGGACGTCTCCAGCGTAGTGTCTGATCTCAAATGTCTTGCCTCGCTTGGAGAAATGGTGGTGGCCAGAATGGAGACTTGCAACTTTCTCGAGGAAGTTCGCATCCACGGACTCGCCTTGGCGCGAGTGCATTGTCTTGACTGTATCGTCAAGGATAAGGAAAATACCCGGTACCGGTCGTCGAGCTTCGATGAGGTCACACACGACCTTGTTGTTGAAGAACGGAATCGGTGACCATGCAATACCTTCGCGTGCGTACTCTTCCTGCTCGCTGTTCAGGGTAAGCTCGATGAAAATCTGCTGCAGCTTCTCGTTCACATAGTTGATGCAAAACTGCTCAAAGCCATTCGTGTCGAAGATTTCAAAGCCGTAAATATCGAGGATTCCGATTTTGGTCATCTGCGTTTCGTCCAGTAACTCGCCATGCTTCTCGGCCTTGCGGTCGAGATCGAGCGCGTGGTTGATACGTTCCACGAGAAAGTCAAAAAGCCGGTCGTACAAGTTCTTCGCGATCGAATCACGCTGCGCTCGCGCCTGGCTAGGGTTCTGCGGTACCTCGTAGCTCTCGATCTTGCCGCCCGGGGCCATGGTCTGCAGCAATTTGTAGCACAGCGCGTGTTCCAGTCGCCGCGAATCGAGCCCAAGGAGCGCGCACACCGTCTCAAGCGAATCGCGACACTCCTCTCGCAGTGCCGAGCCTTCTGCGTCGCCCACTTGCTGGCCGTGGAACTGGAGATTCCCGAGGTGGAGCACGGCCGCGAGTGTCTGGAACACGAGCTCGATCTGCTTGCGCTTGATACCGACATGCTGCATTGCCTGCAACGTGGCCTCGAACTCGCTCGCGTCGTTGAGATCGTCCACAGAGTAACAGCCGCTGGCCCGAAGGTATGCGTACGCCTCGGGGCGCGCGTCGATCCCTAGCTTCTCGCGTGCCGCAGGGGGTAGTCCAGCGAGCAGCTGGTAAAAGATGTGGAAGTTGCGCTCGCCCTTGCCGGGTTTGACGACACGCGACTTTTCAAGCAGGTAGTTAGTGACGACGCCACCCTGCGGCCGCCCGGCCGAGTCGAAGAGCAGCTCAAAGTACTTGCCGAAGCGACTCGAGTTGTTGTTGCGCAGTGTCTTGGCGTTGCCGAAGGCCTCGAGCAGCGGGTTGCTCTCGAGGAATGTGCGCTTGACCTTGTCGACGCCGGCGCCGCTGCCCGAGACGCCCGCAATGTAGTTCTGGATCTGCTTGGAGGCCTCGGTCTTGCCGGCGCCCGACTCGCCCGAGATGATGACGCACTGGTGGTCTTCCTCGCTGAGCATCGCGCGGTAGGTCTCCTCGGCGGTCGCGAAGACGTGCGGGGGCACGTCGATGCGGGGCTTGTGCATGTAGGCATGCATCGTGTCCTCGCCGTAGATGTCCATCCACTTGTACGGGTTCACGACCACGAGCACGTGGCCGATGTACGAGTAGATGACGTCGGCGGCGTGGCGCATCTTGAGGTTCTCGAGGATCGCCGTCTCCGACACCGAAATCAGCAGCACGAGGTCGTCGACGCCCACGATGTTGCGCTCGTCCGAGAGCTGCGCGCCGTCGCGGAAGCGCTGCGGCTGCGCGCGGCGCGTCATGGCCGAGGGTCTGTGTCGCACGGCCCGCAGGGGGGGATTCCCGAATGAATGCAACTTCACGTGCGATGCACGGAGTGACATTTCCCTCGGAAGAGTGATGGGGTCATGATGAAAGGGAGTGGACCACATAGAAAAATAGTTTCCACCAATGAGAGGCGTCTCATGTGAAGCCATCTTGCACATAAATAGACCATGATGACGGCGAGACCTAGACGTTGACGTCGGGATTACCCCCCAAAAGCCACGTCGTCTAGACGATGGATGAGGTCACGCCAGTGTCGCCAGCGCCTCGGCATTCCCCAGCCGACCATGCAGGCCAGTCCCCCGTGCTTCCGTCGCTAAATGTGGCGGCACGGCTGCCCCGCGCAGCTCGTCGCAGTGTGTTGGAGATCGTAAGTGTGCCAGCGAGAGCACTGCAGCGCCTCGGTCCCGAGACGGCGCGATTGTCGGGGCTAGTCGTGGAGAACGCACTCGCGCTCCACAAGAGAGCACTCAAGGCCAGTGCGTCCAATAGGCCAACGAGCGAATCACAGCTGAGGCTTGGGAGTCTGCGGACGAACGATGTCTCGACACTGGTGTCGGTGGTCAAGCTTACTATGGTGCTTGGACCAATCTTGCAGTTGGTGTGGACTGTCTTCATCGAGCCTGATCGCCCAGCGCCGGAAATCAAACGAACTTTTGCTGTGAATGGCGGTGACAGATTGGAGGCAGCCATCCAGGTCATGATCATGGTCCCCGCTTGGATCTTCGCGTACAAAACGCTTCACTTTGGGAAGCGAGAACCCTTGCAAGTAATACTTGTCAACATCATCGTGACCGCAGCGGTAATCAGTGCCATCACCTTAGCCGCCGACTTCACTAAAAGCTATCGCCCCTATGAGAAGCGAGGGAGACAGCTTCTATCGATGGCGAACGCGTGTCTAGCTGGGTTCATCTTCCTCGCTCTCTCGTGGTTGACGGATCATTTTGTCGAGTCAATCTTTGCAACGAAAATCCGCGTCCAGTATGAGCGGCAAGAGAGGCTTTTGCATAAATCTCGTCGACTTTCGTTCGCAATTGGAGTTGGAACCGGCACATACTTTGCCGTGCGCATGGGATTAACATGGCGCAGCGCTTTGGTGTTCGACTTCATCCCCATGACCAACATAATCACACCACTTCGAGTGTGGCTGATTGAAGAGAAAGACTTGGAGGAGGACCGTGCGTTCGTTGATGTGCTAATCATTTCGATTGGCGATGTCATCCTCTTCTCCTTGTCGCTCGCAAAATGCTACTTCACACACCGACTGTTCGACCGCATATTCATCAGTGACTTTGCTCGTAGATACACCGAGTACCGCGTGTTTGTCGTCAATTTCCGCAACATTATCCTGTCGATCACAGTTAGTGGGCACATCGCAGCGTGGACAGTTCCATTTTACCACACAATCGACCCCATCCTTCTCTCCAAGGAACGAATTCCCATCGGAAATGCTGGATCCGTGCCGATGCAACTCGGATTTCGGTTCACACTTGCGCTTTGGCTTGTGTCGGCGATGTATTACGCGTTCCCCGCAGAAGAAGGATCCTTTGGGACCAGTTTACGTGCGCACCCAAGCAAGAAAGCTTCCACTCGATGTGTCAAATATTTGCTGTTTGAGTCAGATGCGCTGCTGAAAACGGCGTTCCGGGACCTTCGGCATGTCGGTCACGTTGACCCATACCTGTTCATCATGGAGCAGCAGATTGAGGCATTCAACTTCGCCCAACTTGTGTACGCACGTGGCAACAAGAAATACGACCAGGAGTCGAACACCCTTCAGAAGCTCGTTGGAGATTCCAAGTACAGGGTCGTTGAAGTCATCCACGACGCCCCCACTGATACTCACTGCTTGATTCTCGCATCTGGTACAAAGGTTGTAGTGACTTTCCGCGGGACTCTGAGCAAGAAGAACGCCCAAACGGATCTGCAGTCAGCGATGACACTCCACCTGAGCACCAAGCAGGTGGATTTCGCAAAGATTGCGTCCTTACACCCTCACACCGGGGCGGCTTTCCAGGTCCAGGGAGCCCGTACTTTCTGGCATCGCGTTACGTGCCGACGAAATGACCCCAAGGTTCACTCGGGCTTTTATGCCGCGTATCTCTCCGTCGCAGACCGCGTGCTGGAGAGATTGCGATCGCTGCAAGAGACCGGGCGAAGGGCCATTATCGTGACAGGTCATAGTCTAGGAGGAGCCCTTGCCGTCTTGTGTAGCTTCGACATTGTGTCACGACTCAACATTACCAACGTCGCTTGCACGACCTTTGGCTGTCCACGCATCGGCAACCATGCGTTCAAGAAACGATACGCGCAGGTGGTTCCTGCAACGTTTGCTTTTGTGAACGCGTCAGACATGATTACCAAGCTTCCTCCAAAGACCCCCAAGGCCCAGTCGTATGCATCAGTGGGAAAGATGGTCCTGATCAACTCGTGCGGGAACCTGGTTATCGAACCAAACACACTGGAATTGGACATGTTGCACCGCGGATACTCGCCCAAGGCGCATACAATGCGCGCCTACCACTTCTCGCTCCTGCTCTGGTGTCTGCGCTCGCACGAGAACAAGTACTACCCGTCATTCTGGCGCCAGTCTCTGGCATATCTGCGAGCCGAGTACGGCAACCTGCCGGAGGTGCGCGCCTATCTACAAGCGTCGCTGCTTGTCGATAAAGACCTCCACTCGGCTGTCTGCAACCGCGACAGCATCGACTCGGCCACACACCGGCGCCTCTCTACCCGTCCACAGCTTCGCCGCGTCGTCCGTCACATGGAAGCAGAGCTGCGCCGTGCACAGGAAGAGCGTGAAGACGAGGAGCTCACTCTTTCGTTGTGGCCGCAGCTTCGCCATTGGGTCTGCCGTGACCCGTATGAGTGGTTCGTGGTGGACGACGCCGTGCGCCTCCTGGTCTCGCACATGGGCCTCGAGAACGACGTTGCGGCGCTCGACCTGTGCCAATCACTTGCCGAGCAAGGCCTGATCAAGACCACCGGCGTCGTCGTCACGTGCAGCTCGCGTTTCTGCTTCCCAGTGACCGACGACGAGGAAGAAGAGGAAGACGGGGAGGATGGGGTCTCTCTCGAGCAGACAATCTTGAAGTGCTGATTTGATCGACCATCATTCAGTTGTCCCCGCTCTCCTAGAACCGGCCGTCACCGTTGAGAGTGATGTCTGACGTGTGAGTCACACCCCCATGTTCCACACTTGTTTCTGCAGAGCCGTGGACGATATGGCACCGTCCAGAGGGCAGACGCTGGACCGGTGGGCTCGACATGGACGCGGGGAACGGACTGATGGGTTCCTTCCTCTTGTCAAAGTTTAAGGAACTCGTCATCAATCTCGTGGGAAGGCTGTGGATGAAATCATCCGGATGAGGCGCGTCGCAAATGGACCCGCGACGCCGTCAAAGGAGAGGAATCGATTAGTACTGGTGAACTGCCCCAATAATATCGGATAATGGAAACTGCATCTCAGAACGGTGTTGAAGGTAGGATTTTCATTTTGTAGCCCCCCTCCCCTGTTCCTGCCAGTGGTGGCACCACGTCGTCCAACGGCTTCACAACTGAACGCCCGTTCCATCTGCTCCCAAGGTCCGTGGCCCCCGGCGTCGCTTCGTGCGGGCAGAGCGTAGGCCTGAGCTGCAAGTGGCGCTGACGAACCTCGCGCACGGTGCTGCGGTTGCAGATGCCTCAAGAAACGAGGAGCAGATTTGCCAGGGCGGGAACTGGCGAGCAGCACGTTGTGTGCAACGTCACCTCCAGACGATCTTGCTGGTCAGCCTGATCTGGAAAACTGGATAACACGTTTTTCGACAGTCCGATCTTTGTGAAGCCATCAGCAGGTTTTACTTGCAACCACATGTTTGAGACAATCATTCTCTCCGGATAAAACCCGTATCCGGATCCCTATTCTCTCGTTTGATTGCGGTCATGAGATCGTGAGAAGATTTTGTGATGGCGCCAAGGTACGCAAGCGTCCACTCGGCGTACCGTAAGAAATTGTACCCCCTCCAGATAGTCGTGTTGTGGCCAGTCTGCAGCGAAAACCAACCTCAGCCCACCAGTGGTTTGGGGTCGTGTTGTCGCTTGCTGCGATGCGCTGGGTGTGTCTCTGAAGGTTTAGGGCAGGTGGACCGAAAAGGTCTAGGGGTGCCATATTTTTTCCACACATGGCTGCTGTTAGCGCATGCTGCATGCTGGATGGAGAGCTTGGAGGCTTTTCGAACACTACTTGTGGGCCCCACTCGGCTTCTCCCCACAAAAAGCAAACAGCAACCGATTCAAACACCCAACCTCCACGGACGCACTCTTCGCTTTGCACTAGCGGAGAAACAGCAGGTCGACGCGAAACGCTAAAGGCCTCTCGCACGCACCAGGGCTGTGGGTGGGTTGCCTCTGGAAATCCGGTCCAGCGAGAAAGCTCACTGCATAACCGACCTTCATTTGCCATTGACCGTTGAGAGGAACGTGCGTGCGTGGATCGCTTCTTCCGCGCGCAACCTCCGTCCAGCAACCACCACTGCCGCCACGAGTTGTCCAGCAGATCCAGAAAACCTATCGGCTGATCGTCGCAGTCGCGAATAAGAGTGATGGCTTTCTCCACGACCGTCGACACCATGCCCGGCGACGCCAGCTACCACAGCCACCACCACCACCGCGCGCACCACCGCGCACACCACCACCACGCCCACGTGCCGACGCACCCGAAGAAGCGACCAGCCGCCAACGCGCTGCGAGACCGCACCGTCGTGGTCTTTGATTGGGACGACACGCTCTGCCCCAGCTCATGGCTGCACAGTGAAGACTTGCTGCCAAAGTACCGCGGACAGGAGATCTTGCTCTCGAAGGAGCAGCAGCAGATCCTGCGACTCATCGCCGACAACGTCACACGCCTTCTCCGCAAAGCTGTTTCGTACGGCCCTGTGTTCGTCGTCACGGCCGCTGAGTACGGCTGGGTCGAGCTGTCGTGCGCAATGTACTTGCCTGGTGTTCAAGCAATTTTGGAGATGTCCGACATCCACATTGTTTCGGCACGGAGCTGGTACGAGCAGACTTTCGGCGACGGTGGTGACTCGAGTTCGTGGAAGCACGAGGTCATGCAACTCATTGCTCGCAAGTGCTTCGGCAGCCTCGCCGTTGCTGAGCTCGAAGACAGCTTCGAGAGCATGCCAGACTCATACTTCAACTTCGTCTCGATCGGTGACTCAATGGCGGAGCGCGATGCTTGTCACTCTGCTGCTGAGATGGTCGCCTACACGTTTGCCAAAACCCTCAAGTTCGTCGAACACCCGACAACAGAGGAGATTGTCCAGCAAGTGGAGCTCACTCATGACTCTTTCGAGCAGATGTGTGGCTGGGGAAGCAACCTGGATCTGCGGCTTACACGAGCACAACTCGCAGAACTGCGGTCCGTCGCCAATTAGTTAGGAATCCCAACAGCCAGTGCGGTCGACGAAGCTTGCCCAACGATGACAGCGTCGCGCCGCTTGGACTTGATAGTGTCTAGATCCTCATGTATTTTATTGATATTCAAAAGCCGAACGAGTAGATTGAATACTCGGAGGCGAGTTCAGACTTGAACTAAAGTCGACTACATTATTACTTCATCCACTCATTCGAAGATCACTCCTTCGTCTTAGATGGCTTGCGCCGCCGTGAGTCGGTTGATGTCGTTGGTTTTGATTCTTGCTGGTCCTCTGGATACGCAAGGTACTTGGCCTTGGGGTCCGGCTTGAGAATCATGAAGTGGAGCTCGGTTGTTGCAGTCTCTGAGTGGTTCTTTAAATAGTAGGCGTTCTGCGCAGGAATGTAGAACTGATCCTTTGGGCTCAGCAAGAACCGGGTGGCACTATCAGGATCAAATACTCCGTCTTGAGCTGGACCAACAGCCACCTCCAGGGCCTGAGGTTGTCCGCCCATCACGACGAAAACTTGAGCGGCATCTCCAACGGTTTCGGCTTCCTTAGCTGCACCAGGGATGAGGCCAAGGTGGCCAGCAATCCATCGAGAAGTCGGTGACGGATTCCGGAGATTGAAGCTCTGCCCTGCAGTTCCTGCGGGCAAATCATCAACTGCTGGCAGTTCGCGATGCTCAATTTCTTCGAAACGACAGACAACATTCATCTTGTTCAGGGCCTTCGCAGAAATATCCCACAGATCAGCCCACTCGCCATCTTCAATCACCAGATCCTTGGGCAGCTTCGCTCGAGGAAGTGGTTTGAGCTTCTTTTGGAGATTAGACGCCTTCTTTGGCGCAGGCCGTGATTTCTTCATCGGTGTCGCAGTTCCTACCCGCTCGATCGCTGCAACGGTCGGAATCACCAGCCCTACGCCTGATTGCCGTCTCTCGTACACATAATGCTCTCCCTTGTACCACGCAAGTGGCTTGTAACGCTTCCGCTTAGACCGACGTAGACCCTCACCGTCATTTCCGGCTTCCTTGAGAACTTCGTCAGCGTACGACAAATCCCCATCTCGGCCATTTCGGGCCTTACTTAGCTCAAGCGTTCTTTCATGATCCCAGTCGCTGTCGTTGCCGTCACTTGCGAGCCCGCTGTTTGCCATGAAGGACCCATCGTCATTATCAGTGAGCTGTTCCTCGAAGGAGACATCACTCGCTGGTGTCGACTTGTAAGCATATTTTCGCGTCTTAGTTTTCGGAATTGTGGGTTGCTTTGCAGTCGCCGGAGGTCTGGCCTTCTTCACACGCTTGGTCACATTGTCAGATCCAGCACTGGTATCTTTACTCGACTTGAATAGAGTAACACGGATGTTTGGGGAGTCCGCAGACGAGTTTGCCGATGATCCATTCTCAGAGAAAGGATGAATTGAGGGTAGGTTCTTCTCACTTGCGTTTGAAAGTGGGGTTAGCACCGCATCGTGGATCGAGAAAGGAGAGCTGACGTTATCAAATCCTCCTCTGCCGAACGAGTCCCGTGTTTCGCGTCGCTTCTTCTTCTGGGACGACTTACTGGTAGTGCTGAAGGCAGGGGAGGTAGCCTTCGGACTTGGCTTACTTTTTGTTGATTTTTGGGGTGTCTTTTTCCCCGAGCTAAATGGCGAACCTCCATTGTCACCGAACGAAAAGTCAACATTATCATCACCAGCGACTGGGGTAGTGGGCGCGCGAGTTTCCGTGTGGCGAGAGGGAGTGTGCGACTTCTGAGCTTGGGCATGGCTCTGACGAACAGTCGACTGAGTCTCGTCCTCTTTTGGAGCAACTTGCTTCTTCGGAGTTGCAGCTGGACGATGCAGCGGCGCATCGTCCGCAACGTTAGCACCTCGCTGACTCGTATGGGATTCGAGTTCCATTGTGTCATTGAGCCCATCGTCTACGTCCATGTCGTTGTCGCTGTCATCAGTGCCACCGCCAAGACCGGATAAGTTCACTTCACGTTCGCTGACAGCCGATACCATCGACAAATTCGCTGACGACGTCACACTTTCCGACAGGATACTTGCTGCAGACACATCAGATCAGTATACCAGGTTGAGGCAACAGCGTTCCACTCGAAGCGAGCCTACATTCTTCTCCTTCAGTGTCGTCCTTGTCACCGCCAACATCTTCCTCAGCCCAAAAATCATCGATGTCTTCGAACCCATCTGCATCCTTCCGCACATCAGTGCGAATCATCACACTCGTCCGCTGTGCGATCGTCAACGCGGGATCGTGCTGCAAAATCGAGTTAGAGTCGGCGAAGGCGAATGTCGGAGAATGGTGCAGAAGACTTACCTGTGCCGCGGCGACGTACTCCTTGAGGTTCTCGACATTGACGTCGGCACGCTCGCTGGCAGCCCTGCAGACCGTCGAATCGCCTCGTCAGTGCCCGCAATAATCTCTAGGGTGATGGCAAAAGAGCACACTCACTGGGTCCGCGGCATCAACTGGGCGAGTTCATCCTCCTGCTGCGCACAGATGGCGACACAAGCGGTCAGTATCGGTAGCTCATGAGCGGCTCTTTCCTCACGCAAGCGAGGAATCTCGTTGTGTGTTCTGAGCTGCACAAGCGCACATACCGTGTCCCCCATTCTCGACAAATGCTGCCTGCCTTCCCAGGAAGCGCGGGATTTTCGTTCTCCTCGGCGTGGTCTTCAAAATTCAAAAAAACCTAGTTGGGTCCTTCCTAAATGCATAAAATTCAGCATATGATGTACAAATTCAACATTACGAATATTGTGTCTTGAAGGTATGTAGCCATCAATTGTTCCATTCTGGCTTGATCCGGTCTACGAGACAGTGATTGGCCATAAAACTGGTTCCACGATTTGATTGGCTGCAAAGGTATCATTTCAAATTTCCACCGAATGTGCTTGCCGAGTTCCTGTCTCCGTCTCTCTCGTGGCTCTTCTTTCTTCCGACCTCGACATCACCAAGCAGCTGACAATCGTGATCTTTTCCCATGCATATTCCTGAACACCTTCTCACGACGTTTCACCAGGGATCCATTGCGTAACGCTGCAAAGTTCCCATCGACTTCTCTTGGTCTTCTAGGCTTTCCATGATTCCTCCTAATCGGCTTTCAACGTAACGACTCCGCTGCATTGTACATGCACATGGCCGTATCTTTGGCAACTCATTCCCCCATCTAGTTCGTGTCGAAACCTCCCACCACCGACCTGAACAGCTCAGCTGCCTATTGTGCTGAATTGGCAGCTTCATTTTTCCACAAAATTGAAATGCCTATTTTGCTCTGCTTCAACACCCACCCTCCACTGTCACTTCGTGCTCGTCATTGCTCGAACAGAGATTTTCAGGTCCCTTCAGAACTTCTCTCACTTCGTTATACGCCCAAGAACCATCGCAGTGATGCTGCTTCGATCACTCTTGGCGTTCGTCTGCTCAAGCCTGATTCCTGGCTTCACTGAAGCTGCTTCGCCGCCCAGCTCTGGCGGGCAATCCTCGGCGATCCAGCTGGAGATATTTCATGCATACTCTAATGACGTCGGAATATCAGGTGGAGACCTAATGTACGAGGAACAGGATACAATATTGGCGAGAAGCCCTCAGCTCGTAGTTATCACGACTCCGACGAACGCTACGGCTTTTTCGGAATCACCAAATGGCAGCATGTCCGTGTCCCCACTCATAAGCGAGTACTCTCTCGCCGCGGTCGGCAGGGTAGCCATGCAGCTGAACAACTGGGAACTCGTTCGTGACTCAACTGCCAATCATTCTTCCTGGACCCAGTTCAAGAGCATGGCCTCATCAAATGCTTCGTTCGGAGTTTGCGCCATTATTGCCTCAATCGAGACTGAGACGTCAGTGGAGATCATTCAGGTCACCGAGAGTTTGAGTGCTTTCTGCGCACCAAATGATCTCGTGGTGCTCGGCTTCACAACGAAAATACCAAGCGAGTATGCTCAGTACCTGGAGGGAGAAGACGTGGTTAGCGGCAAGTATGTGCCTCGCGCCATGAAGGACGTAGCCCGACTTCCCCGATACGCGGGAGACCGAGAGGTATCTGTTTCGGTGGCGGCCAACAGGCTCTTCATCGCATCCCCACTCAGCGTCTGCATCGAAAGCGGGGGTGCGTTGACTACGGATACTGCGAGTGCCGCTTCCCAATCGGTAAGATTGTGCCTTGGGGATGGGTGTGCGGCATGCTCTGGTGTTGGCGGTGCCGCAGTTGCTGAACCCCGTACGTATGGCAAAGTTCGCTTGTTTTGGCTCCGGGAACTGATCTCACCTTGGTTGTGGGCAGACGATGAATCATCTGGGAAGCAAGGCCTCGTCGTGCCCTTGTCTTGCGGCTCATTTCTGCTTGGGTGTGCTGTTGTCTTCTATATCTTGTTTCGCAAACAGTTCTTCCTTCCGAGTGATTCGACCAAACCTGAGAAAGAACTGACTACCAACCTTGCATACGTGCTGCGCATGTGAACTCCAGAATTTGTTGATGATAGTGTCAGTGTTTGTGTATGATGAATATGGCGTTGTTCAATGACACTTAGTTAGGAGTCTTCGATTGAGTTGGCCTCGTTCTATGGATGTTGACTTGTAAGATGGGCATCACTGAACAAAACTAAACAACAGAGTCTCCGACTATTCGGCAGCCTAACTCACAGAACGGAGCCATTACTCCTTACAGCTTATTCTGCTGTAACCAGAGAAAGAATGAAGCGCTCGCGAGATTGACAGAGCAGTTGACGCGGTCCAAATCGTGTCCACCCTCCACAAGACCCCAGCGACTAATCTGGAATTCTTCTTCCACGCGCGACAAATCCATAGCCTGCAAATAGAGGGAAACGGGTGAACAGAGCAGTTTCTTGGCGGAGTTTCAGGAACAAAACGTACTTCCTTCGCCGTGATGTGGCGCTTAAAGAGCGCCCACGCAGTGATGAGTGACTTGCACTCTTTAGTGATAGCGCGAAGTGGGACAAGCTCGAAGTCCGTACACTGCGGAATAAAAGATGGTATCAGTACAGTACATTTTACTAACAACAGCGCAGTCGGCATCGAACCTTCAGCAGCTCCCCTCGAATGCCTTCGACGATGCTTTCATCATGAGTCAGCCGGCCAATAGACCCATGAGCTACATCCAGTTCGCCTTCAAACTGCTCGACAAACCATTTCCGAATCGGGTCCCACTTCTTGTGCTGCAGGACCGCGAGTTTCTCTTGTTGATCAGCCGTCACTTGGAAGCACAGGGTGTCGGACTTCAAATAGTGAAGCATTTCCTCCACGAGATCTAGCTTGCTCGACGACTTGTCCAAATCAAGTGTAGTCGATGCAAGCGTCATGATTGGCATTAGAGCAGGTTTGATGCGCTCTTCCTGCGCGTCCCACTCCTGGGCAATTGCGACGGCCATGGACTTGTTCGGCAGCCGGAGAGGCGTTCGCATCGGCGTCTTGATGGTCTTGCCATCCAGCGTCACCGCGAACAGCGTCTCGCCACTTCCCTCGCCCGACTCGACATCTGCAACGCTAACTTTCTTGTAGAAGCGCGCGACACCGGTCACTCGGTTTCCTGTGCGTTATCCATGCGTCATGTCATCGGGGCTTGCAGTTGACATCAAGACTCCGACTGCGTGACGTACCAGCAACACCTCCAGAGCCTCCCGGCGCAGCGAACGCGCGACGTTGGATAGTCTGCAATCGCCGCGCGGCGTCGACGCGCACCGCCGTCTTCGCTGACGCTGGTGGGATCATCATTGCCACGAGATCTCTGATCACACCACACCAGCCTTGTATTGTGGGGCTACAATTGAGGTGTTTATTAGTACTTTATCCTGCAATATGGGATAATACTATCGTATAGTGGAGGATTGCTAGCCATGCACCGACAAAAGACGAGATCGCCACTAGACGGGCAGGGATGGCGTCCAACCCACAGCATGTTATGGACACGGAGGACGCCGCGGAGCTGAACCTGGGCGACGACTTCCGCCACGAAACGTGCCTCTCGAACGCCGAGGTCGCGGTCATTCTTGAGAAGCAGAAGGTCGACTACGAGACCCAGGAGAAACAGCTCACAGGGTGCGGCGGCCTGGCCAACTGACCACCTGTAACGAGTAACCACTGATTGGAATGGTCTGCTGGACTACAGGGTCTTCCAAAAGACGTATTCGTATGTCCAGCGCTTTAGCGGAACAAAGGACCCTGTCGCCAATCAGGCATCGGTCACCGAACTGCGCGAGTATGGCCATCGAATGGACCGGTGATGATCCAGTCCAGATAGCTGACGATGTTTTTGATTTCTGGATAGAGCGCTCATGTCGCTGAACTTCCCTCGCGATGACGGCTCGGAAGCGCGCCTGGAAGAGTTTGAGATCGCATGCTTATCAAACTTGAACCCTGAGGAAGTTGAAGAGTCTGTCGCGCTCATTCCGAGTCTTCAGAAGCGTTTCGCCGAGGACGAAATTGAGGAGATCTTGGGCATCGTGTCGCGAACGGCCGCGCGGATGTACGGATAAGATCACCAGCAAGGTGGCCAAGATGACTTTCTAGTGTCTCGCTATCTACGATATAATGTGATTGCTCACAACACTTTGGCGATGGTTGTTGCCACTGGGTGAGTGGCTAATCGATTAGCTCAAGCCACTTATCACTGCGTTGACCCAATACTGGCTTGGATTGTACTGCAGAAGGCTATGTTAAACAGAAACGCGGGCTGGTGACAACTATCAACCTACTAGTGCAGTCCAGTGGAATCGTTTGCGTGCAGGTGTCATGTTCTCGCTTGAACTGTCAGTTTGGGGCCTGGGCTAATACGGCACCCCTTTGCGCACATTGGCGCACATGGGGTAGCTTGGACCCTTGCTACATATATCTTCTCTCCGTTTCCCCTTGCTGGTGCAATTTTTGTTCGGCCACGGTCTGTGGCATCTTCCTAATATCCAGGGGAAGCTGACACGCGCAAGTCGGCTCTTTGTATGCCACTGGAAGAAACAGGTCACTCCCACAGCTGACTCTTCGTGACACTTGCTACACATTGAAACTAGCTTCAAGCTGGGACAGCTTGTGTCTGAGATTCTTCACTTCCCACCTCCTCGCTTGGTATCTTAGCAGAGTGACGACGGACGGAACGCACATATGTATTCTTCATTGTTCAGGCATAGCGCTTCTCTTTTTCTTTCTTGCTTGACATGATCGCAATCATCTCACCTCCTTGGCTAGTTTTCCTGGTGACAGGGAAAACAAAACCATCCGAGAAGGAGCGATCGCATCGTTCCGTCTGTACTTACTTCAACGTGCCGGGCTGCTCTTTCGTCCGCTGCTTTGTTTTCGGAGACTATCAACTGCGACTTGACACCGGACCGGCAAAATGCGAGCCGGATCGAAGCTGCTATAAAGCGGACGCCTAACTTGCTTTTCGCAACTTAGTTTCGCGCATCGTCGTCACCACCGCGACGAGGCGAGCCCGAGGGCGAACGTCTCTCACGACGAGGGGAGAACGAACGACGGTCGTCCTTGCGGGCCGGTGAACGCGAGCGCGACACCGAGCGAGCCGGCGAGCGCCGAGGCGAACCACGCGGGGAACGACCAGGCGAACCGCGCGGTGAACGGGCAGGCGAGCGGCGAGGAGAGTTTGAGAGCGAGCGCGCCGGCGAGTTGCCACGCGCAGCAGGCGATCGACCGCGAGCCGGCGATCGGCCGCGAGAGCCCGAACGCGACTTCACGGGTGAGCGCGAGCGCGAGCGGCGAGCTGGGCGACGGTCACGTGAACGCGATCGGGAACGTGCACCACCACCACGACGGCGGTTGCGGTCACCGCCACGGCCGCGGGAGCCCGAGCGGGAGCGAGAACTGCGGACGTCAGAGATGTTACTAAACTAACGCAAGAGCTAGAGAAACGAACCAACCTACCGAGAACGACGGCGCTTGTTGCGGCCGCGGTCGGGTTCGCTGGAGGGCCAAACGCAAGAGAAATTACCGATTAGTCAAACAGGATGTATCCAAGTCTGGCTTCAACACGAACCGCTCGCGCATCTGATCCGAAGTCTTGCGCTTCTCCTGCGCGAAGACAACACGCACTTCACGGCCGTCGAGGTTGGCACCGTCCAGGCCATGGCGTGCGTCATCGGCCTCGCGCTCGTCCTTGAACTCGACGAAGGCGAAACCTTTCGGCTCACTACAAACAGAGATCACATTCGAAACATCAGCTGCCACCGATTTTTTTAGTTCCTTTAACAGCCAGACACAACCCACCGCGTGTGGAAATCCTTCGGGATGTACACGTCGCGCACTTCGCCGTACTTCTCGAACTCCTTGCGAAGATCGTCCGGTCTGCAGTCAAAACACCACCAACATGAAACTCCAAGGTATCATCCGACGCGCCTCGACAAGGAGATCACGGGCGCACCTCATGCGGCGGCTGAGGTTGCGCACCAAGAGCGAGATCCCCGTGCGGTCGCCCATACTTCCGTTTCTCTCAGTTCTGTGGTTTCGTGGGCTTTTGTCAAGGGACAAAAAGTCTGCACCAGCGCGGGTGAACCAGCCAAAACGGAACGCAAGCACGGAAAAACCTCATCTCAACAGTCCACATTTAAAACCTCGCAATGATTGAGGTTTTATAGCTTGAACCTCTCCAAAGGGTTAGAAACAGGCAAGTCGTATCTAAGTCTTAGAAACCTTCTCAAAAATCATTATTACAAACAGCATCTAAAAATCACGTTTTGGACAGAATCGTCCACCACAGCGTGAAGCAGACACAGCCAGCGATCACGAGCGCGACGATGGTGTTGTTGCGCATCTTCTTGCGGCGGATCTGCTCCATGAGTGAGTTGATGCCAGAGAATGAGTTGGCCACGACGTTCACTTTGCCCCGCGACGCGGTGAAGCGGGCGCGCTGGTTCTCGAGGGACGCCTTGGTCTCTAGGGCTTGTCTGGGGATTGAAAAGAGTACAACGAGTGTGGGTGAGTACTTTCGGCATGGAAGAGTGGCGAGTTGACCTACTCGATAATACTGTTGGCCATGAGTCGCGACGAGTCCACGGATCGTCTCTCGTTCAGCAAGGTGTCCACCTCGCTGTCTTCTCCTCCGCCATTGTTGCTATGGTTTGAAAACGGCTTGTGAGGTCATGCTCCTACACAGAGCGCCTAGAGGAGAAACGGCGCAATTACCGTTTGCCGAAGAGCTTTTGGGAGTCACGCTTCTCCTGAAGTGCAGACTGAGGGATCGCGGGGGAGAATATACTCGGTCAGGTTCGCATTGATAAAGCAGATAATCACGAGGAGCGCACCATTGTGCGTTTGTACTCGGTCTTGAAATCAAAGTAGATCTCGCGATATCGCTGCAAAACGGCTTCTTGAGCTTTGCTCGCCGACGCATTCACGTGGACGTTCATCTCGTCGATCGTGTCCGACAGCTACACGTACACGTTAGCCCACCGAGCCTCCTCCATGACAAGCAAACCCGCATACCCACCATCGTGAGAGCCTTGTCAATATCCAGCGCGAGTTGTCCTTCTTCCATGCCATTCTCAGGCGGATTCTCTGCAGCACACCGACTCCGTCACACGTCCACACTTCCAGAGTGGTCTGTCGCACGTTCCCTCACCCTCGTCAAACTCAGCGGTCGTGCGCTTGGTGGCGCGGTTGATGGCCGCGTAGGACGCGATCTTGTCCTCGAGCTCGCGCTCGGCCGTGCGCGCGTGGCGCCGCAGCTCCTCCCACGACTGCGTCGACTGCGCCATCATGGTCGTCCACGGTTGCTGTCTTTGAAGCTGAGCCTTCGTCGACTCTCCAGCTCACGCACCAGGCCGGGTCTCGGGTGAAAGTGTCTACACGGAGAACCCGAAGAAGCTCTATCATACTATCTTTATCACATAACGGGTCGGGTCAGATAACTGACAAACCCGCAGGTCTGGTCAATCACGGACCGCCAGGTGGCATCACTCTCAATTGCAATCTTGAGTATGACACCGGAGGGAACGGAGCGCCTCGCGGCATGGATCGACGAATGCCGCGGCGCGGGCAGCGCCGGCGACGGCCAGGACCTCCAACAACGGCTGCTCAAGGAGCTGCTGGCCCTGCAGGAACGCTGGGGCTCGCTGGCGGTGACGGCGCGCGGTAGCAGCAGCGGCTCGCTCTTCCAGCTGCTGCTGCAGGCACTGCTCGTGTACAGCGGCAGCCATGCGGGCGGCGCGTCCAGCGGGGCGAGCTCGTCCATGACGATACCGCTCATCTCGTCCGGCTTCGCGACGTCCGAGTGCGTGCTCACACTGCTGTGCGAGCTGCTAGCGAGGTCGTATGACTACTCGGCGGTGCCTGTGCTGAACGACCACTTAAACGGCAAGCACACGTCGTTGTATGTCAAGACGGCGCTCGTGATTGTCGTTTCTCGCTTGTCCCAGCAAGACGCGAGCCAGTTCGTGGGAGAGGCCGTGTCTTTTGCCAACAAGAACGTCAAGTCAGCCGACTATTACCTCCGGCAATGCCTGGTGGAGAGCGTGTCGCGCATGCTCCACGCCAGCGACGGCAACGCCAGCTCTCGCGTTAAAGCTTGTCATGGTGACGCACTCAAGATTGTCGTCAAGACTTTCCAGGATAAGACTCCAGAGGTGCGAGCTGCTGCCGCGGCGCTGTTGCATGTCCTCGCCATCCACACCACAACAATCAGTGCTACTGCTGGTGCGACCTCGGTCTCCACCGCGAACTCTAACGGTCCGTCGTCTGGAGCGAGCACGACAAGCAGCTCCAATGCACCGGGAAGTTCTGGTGCTGCAGGCAGCGGCGGGTTAGTCGGCGTCACGCTCGAGTCCATCATGCAGACCGCTTACAAGGGGATGGACGACGCGGCACCTGAAGTAAGACGAGCGTTCTCAGTGGTGGTTGGTGTTGTACTCGCAAAGTTCGTTGTGGTTGGCTCGTACCAGATACACAGTGGGGAGTCTCACGGTGATGGCAGTGAATCACCGAACGGAGGAGATCCTGAAAGCGGCAGCGCGTCTAAATCAAAGTCTACCGGCTTCAAATTGGCAGGAATGCACATGCCCGGCATGGCCACTCTCGGGCTCACCTCGAGACGTAAAGGAGGTGCGGCGAACACTGACTTCTCAAGCATCGCGAGCGTTGTTTTGTACCTTAAAGAGTTAGTCGCGACGAAGTACTTGTCATCAACTCCCACTCATGGGCAACACCATGGCGGGATCTTAGCTTCGTATGCTGTAGCATTGTGCAGTATGTTCGAGCATTTACCTGCAGATCTCATCAGCGACAGTCAACTTGGTGAGATTGTCCACACAATCGTCACCATCCTCGACCACCAGCTCACACTTCCAGACTTGACGCGTACCCGTAATGCTGTGTGCTTTGCTCTTCGCCACGGTGTCACTCAAGCGCTATCTGAACGTCAACAGAGTGCTTTGCTTGGTGTTTATGTCCAGATCGGCAGAAGTGGCGTCGAGAACGAGTCATTTAATCACCACAAGGTGCTCTCTGTTCTCGTCGAGTCAAGCCATCTCATTCAAGCGCTCGGTGAGGCCTCTATCGTTCATGCCAATGACGCTTTGCACGTTTTACACGGTCTATTAACTCATGAGAAGCAAAGCCTTCGATTTCAAGCGGGTGTAGCGATGGCTTCCCTAATGATCGCACTTCCGTACAAGTTGAAGCAATGTCTACTTGACTGCTTGTCCAGCTTGCGTGAGACCTCATCTTTGCTTCTCAAGGACATGTCTGACATGATCGACAGCGGTGACGAGGATTCGTCAACACAAAGCAAAGCAGACTTGTACGCGGTCCAAGGATACTCAGCGGCGATTGCTCATATTGTGCGAGCATTCGTACTCCAGCAGAAACCGGGCGGTTGTGGAGGCTTGTCACACAGTATGCTGTCGAGTATCATGAACTTGGCTGAGCGACTTGTTGAGAGCCAGTTCATCGATGGTTGCGCCGATAGCATTTGGCTCACGTGCACCCGAGCTGGTTGGACCCTAGTTGGTAGCTTGGTTACCGTGAAAGACGAGCACTGGGTACATGGCTGGCTTCGAAAGCTCTCCGATATGTGGTTGCGTTCAAGTATTCTACACACCCGCGAGGCATCGCTGGAGCTGCTTCGCATCGAAGCTGCCGTTGTCGCCATGCACAGCTTCATCACAGCGTGTCGAGACGCGATTGTCAAGTCTGAAAGTCTGCAGATGCTCATGGCGCACGTATTACATACGTATCTTCTCGCTACACGAGCTCAGTTATCGAAGCCACAGAAACGTCGAGGCCAGATCGCACGGCATCGACTAATCACGTGGATCATGAAGTGTTTTACTGCTTTACCTCCGGTTTACAGCGATTCGTCAATCAACCTCCTCGATCTAATCACCGAGTTTACAACAGCGCAGTCGTTGACCAACCTGACTCACTCAACTCTGTCGCCATCTCCGTCTTCATTCCTTTGCAATGCACTGTCTGGTGCTGATGACCCGCTTGAAATGGTAAGTGCCTGTCGGTTAGTCCAAGGTGACGATCCCAGCGCACTATATTCTCGCGAGTTGAATCATATTCTCGCTCTTCTTCAATCAGAAAATGCTCTCAGTGACGTCGAAGTGGAGGTTCAGTACCTTGATAATTTCTGGGGTCTATTGTGCGAGTTGATCGGCGGAACGAAGAACGAACTGTACGATCGCGCAACATGCAGTAGCTTTACATACGTTCGACTCGTAGACGCGAGCGTCTTTTTGTTTGGACGACTTTTCCACCATCTACCAGAGGATTTGCAGCTTCGTTGTCTGCAGCATTTTGTGGGTGTTCTTGCTGACGGTCGAGTCGACTGCGAAGTGAACGTGTGCTCGTTGCTGTTTGCCGTCGTCAAACAAGCCAAGACATCGGGGAGCGGTTCGTTGGCGAGTCTTTCAGCCCTTACTTGGCCAACGCAAGTACAATCCATGTTGTTTGAGATGATGGCCTCAGAGAATTCGACAATTCGACGGGGCGCAGGGGAAGCACTCGGATTGCTTGCCTCGATTTTGCCGGAAACTGGGGCACGTCTTCTTGTTCAAGAACTCGAGAAACGACTCGTTGCAGCCGAGAAACTCCCCACAGGAAGTACCATGACCAGTGGGAACAACACGAACGTCGATTCTTCTGTCCTCGCTGCAGGTGCATCATTTGCGCTTGCGTGTGTCAAGCGGACGTGTGGCTCAGGGATCACAGTCGATTCGGCACTAATCTTTCGGTTTGCAGGCGAAATCAGCCAGCCCTTGCGAACTTGGATTCTCTATTCGTGGAGTATTATCGTTGATTCTGTCAGTGCCAGTGGTGGTGACTACGAGCAGTATGTTAAATCGAGCGCCTCGCTGATTGAAGCCCACCTCGTTGCGGGCTTCCGCTACTCCAACAAGACCAACAAAAAGTGGCTACGCTATCACATCAGCTCGAGGGTCGCGATTGGACGTATCATCAATGGTGTTGTTGCCACTCTTGGGCCCGAGCTCGCAACATCCAGCGAACTGTTAACCGAGTTCTACACTTTATGGGGGTTACTCCGACAAGACGGCTACGATACACGAGTTGAGCTCGAGTATCTAAAATTCATCGAGCAAGTCGTAGTGTTTGCACCTGCACGATTTGATCATGGCGATTTGACGTACATTCTTAGCATCCTGTCGGATGTGTTCGTCGGTCCAATCGCCTTGGGTGATGTTTCTCCATCTGCAGTCGATGGTGGAGTTGCTCAGTCCCCTGGTAGTGATGCGGGTGAGACTCAGCTCGGTTTTGTCACCCATCACAACTCTAGAGGTGGACTCGTGCGTCTCAATGGCGTCGCACGAAACATTCTTCAGCAAGTTGGTATGTCGTGTTTGCGCACGCTTGCCGAGCGCGATCCATCAGTTATCCGACGCTACAATCTTCAATGTCTCTTGTTTCATGCTCTTCATGTTGAGTGTAACTCACTTATCTGGAGATATGTTCCAGGCCTCCACGGAATGTGGGATATTCTTTCATTCCGGGTTTACGTTCCGTGCAAGTCTCGAGATGGGTTCGCCGAGATCCAGAACACTATTCTTGCTCTTATTGATATCGACGGCGGTAACTGGGGGAGTTGCCAGCCCTGCGTGTGGGCGCTGTTTTGCCGAGGCATCGCTATTGGGGAGTCTAGTGGTACCGGGTCTGCAAACGAGAACTTGATGGTGAGCCCCAAAGGATTCGACATTTTGCCCATACCAGGATTAAAGGCCAACTCCAACGACCAAGACGCATCAGGTTGGGGGTTCGAGCCAACTCAGACTGCTAAGACTGGTACTCATGCTGCGACCGAAGCTGCGACAGCTCAAGTAGAGACGTGGCGTCGCACCAAGCGCCATGTTTTGTCTCTTCTGGCGTCGGTTCCGTTACTATCTCGCCAAGTTCGTCGGTTCGCAGTCGAGTGCGTTGTTCGAGTGTTTGAACTGGTAAGTCGAGGCGGCGAAGTCGACGTCAAGCCTCACTTCGATCTTGTCGAAGCTCGCTCCCGCTTTTTCGAGAGCATTAATAGCAAATTTGGCACCTTCAGTCCCCCGGCAAGTAGTGGATCTCGAGATGCTACGCCGTTTGGAGGGCTGAATTTCCTCAGTATGTACGTGGATGAGTTCGTCACTCTTGCCTGTCACGCAACGACCTCTTCTGCGGAAGGTAATGAGCTTCAAATATTCCAGTGTGATGGTCTACGGCTGTTGAAAGTAGTCTTGACCAAATTTGGTAACGCGCAAGACCCAGAAGTGTCCGGAGAATCGGCATATCTTCTTGACCCGTATCAAGCGCAAATATCTTCGGCAGTTCGGCAAGCAATCAAACAAGTACAACCGTCATCTGAAGGGCATGAAGATGACCAGGATTTTTACGCCCCGCTCGCAGTTGAGGCCTTCTCTCTGTGTGGTGAATCAGTTCGAAGCCGCCTCGTGCAGGACAAGGTTGCGTTCGGTCGACTCATTCGCATGGTCTTAACTAAAGATTATGGCCATAGCCACCACTTCGCCGGCGATGAGGTTACCCGGGTAGCTGTTTCGCTCGCCAACTTAGCGTGCATCGCTAACCTGGTGGTGTCTAGTGTCGACGCTTCGGATGCTGCGCCGTCTCTGTCAAAGGCACTCACGAGCAATATCAGCGGCGCTGTTGTGGACCAGATCATTGCGTGTTGGCTTGATGCAACTGCCTCCTACGGTCTGTTGATGGAAGGATCTGGTCTGTGGCCCGTTGCGTTACTCCCTGTGAGCCACGAGCACAAAGTGGTTCAATCTAGCATTCTCAAGCTCTCGATACCAGTGTCGCTCCCTCAGCTCTCGTCATCCCACTCACAGACACCATCGCCTACCATCGATGCTTTGCGAGACATTTTCAAGCGCTTCTGGCCGGCCTTCCCACTTGCCATCGTATCCCTTGTCGATGCAAACATTGTTTCACTGGATGCTATTCCAGGGAAACTGGATGTCCTCCTCACATACTGCATCTTCCACGTCAGTACAGGTGCACGGGACCGACAGGAAAGTGAGATCGTTCCTGTTCTACGAGCTATTCCTCGACTACTTAGGGCATTGCGGCATTCGCCCCAGTGGGCAGACTTTGTCAAGACCAGCATTGCAGCGCTGATGTTCGCGAGCACACATTCATACGCAACCATCCGCGTTGAATGTCTCGCGTCGCTGTTCGGCTGTCTGGTTCCTTCAGACAGTACTATGAAGATTCCCGACCAGGTTTTACAGATCGCTGCGCAGGCAGCTTTTTGTCCGTTCCAGATCTTGGTGCAGATTGCAGATCCTACGAAGCATCGCCTGTCAATTGGGGGACGTGACGACACATATTTCGTGGCCGATATTCTTCGATTCGCTGCAACAGGTGTCGTGTTCCTACGCAATCATGCTGCCACACGAGCTTCCATTTTCGAAGCAATGCCGATGATTGACCGTTGTGCTGAGTTCTTTGTGCATCACCCAGAACACTTTGCCTCCTTCTCGGCCGTGCACCGCGGAGTCGTCGAATCTTCGATTGCCGTTTTGAGAGGTATGGGCAACAGCGAGGAGAGCGAATACTACGCTGAAGCAATCAGCAACAGTCTTGGCCTGGTTGCTGAGCTCATGCAGACTTCAATCGCGGAAGAGCCCGTTATTGAGTACCAGGTTGACAGCGCGAATTTCGTGTTCCGCTTGATCGCGAACTTTGCGATCCAGGCTCCACCATCACTAGCGCACGTGGTCAGTGCCTTTCATGAAGCAATAGTAGCCTCTACGCTGCAGCTTCTGCACTTTGAGGCTGGGACTGCAGAAATCCAACGTAGTGCGCTCATTGCATCACTCTTTGCCGGTGCTCGAGCCGTCACCCAGAAGCTCGTGGATAATGGTGATACTTCGAATGCGCAGCGATACTTGGGCTCTCTCGCACCGATCTCCATCCAGATATTCGACTCCTACAGCCAACTGCTGAGTGTGTCATCAAGCGGAAAATTGGCAGCTGATGCGATTGAGTTTGTTGAGGTTGATCAGTGGCTTCGACTTGTATCGAGTCAGTTGAGCGAGACCAGCAATGCAGCCTTCGTCAGAATAATGTTGCCTAAGCTGGCCATTGTGCTCAGCGCTATCGACAGCCATCTACACGAGCGTGAAACCGGAACGAATTCCCTTGCGGGACTCTTGTTGTTCTTCGCACAAACCCAGGCAGCTACATTCAAAGAGGTCGTCGCCACGATCACGCCGTCTTCAAGGGCTGTTCTGGAGACCGCCTTGCGTGCAGTCATCTCCGGAGGTTCAGCCTCATCTGTAGGTGCCAAGACTGCAAGTTCAGCTACCAATTCGATTGGAGCGACCAAGCTCGACCTCAGTCGATACAAGTAGGCTGGAAACCTCAAAAATATACGTGCTGTTGTAGTGCTTAGACACCATCCCACACTATTCTTCTACACAGCTGTCAAAAGCTAGAGTGCGTAGACCGGTCTTCAGCAACCTTCAGGTAGGGTTTATTGAACTCGTTCACCCTAACTAGGGTATATACACGAGGTTTCTTTACCCTATATTACCCTAAAATGCCACGGGTTAACACCTTCGATCGGAGATCCACCAGCTCCTTAGGGTTTAGCGCACGACGTTGTCGTGGTTGCTTGACGACGCCGCCGAATCCTCGAGCTCGCCTCCAAGACCATGAGCTCATCCCGCGCTTGCTCCAGCCCACGCGTGGATGTCGCCAGACGCACCACGTCCGACCGAAGCGATAGCTCTCGGGTACCTCCGTGGCACAGCGTCTTGTCTAGAGCCGGCGACTGCACTTTCTGGTAGAGCAGCGTACTTCCGGCCAACTCGGCGAGGCGCTACCAGTCTCCGCGTACGTCAAGCGCCTCTGCAGCGCTCTTTGCCTCTCCATGGCATCGGCGCTCGGCGTCCACCCGCCGTGCGCGCGTATGCCACCATGAGTCCGCGCGTCGAGTCTTGTCGCATTCACAAGTCATGGGGTCTTCGTCGTGACCTCTCACTGTCGCTCGAGATGTGCACCCACTCGGTGTCCAACGATAGATGCCTCGCTCATCGTCTCCATCTTGACGTTGAGCGCGCGGTCAATTCCGTGTCCACGACCCACATTGGTGCATGCATGAACTGCTGATTGAGCGCCTCCGTGCACCTGCAGAGTTACACCACCTGACTCATCGCGAGCCATTTCGATCGCAAGGCCAGTCCGACGAGAGTCGAGTTGCTTTGAGGTGGATCAAGATGAAATTCATGACGGAGGGTTTCACTCGAGAGCGACGGCGAAGTCGCTCACCATAGTAAATAAAAAAACAAAACGTCGAAGCTGTCTTAGGAGACCCCACCACGAGCGCAATGCCACCGCACACAGCTCGAGGCGCAAGATGGAGTCGTTGTGACTAGGATGGAGTTGGGTGGTGGGCCGGAGGCGTCGTGGTGAGTTCGCGTGTGGCAGCTGAAGGTACATTGTAGCTTCGAATGCCCAGCTAGATTTCGCGTTGGAAACCTCTATTGGCGATGTAGAATTGGAAGTTGATGAAGCTCACGTTCTTCGTCCTTTATAGCTCATACGACCTAAATTTCTTGACTATTTGCATGACTTGATCACCTCCAAATCGACCGAGCACACCCCTGGCAGCGCTGATCTCAGAAAAAGCTGCAACACTGTCAACGAGTGGCGATGACTTCGTGGGAGGTGTCGACGCAGAGCGGTTCTTGAGTTCTTTGTACGCAGCAGAAACACGCGCAATCGCGAACGGCACAGGCTCGAGGCTATGATCTCCATACAGTACAGGTGTCGTGTGGTCGCCAGTGACGACGATTGAGAATTCGAGACCGGTAAGCTGCTCGTGCACTCCAGTAATCAACTTTGCAATCATCTCGTCTGCCTTTTCGATGAAGTGGATCTGCAGAACGGCTACTATGAGCAACCGAGGATCAGTAATGACCACAATCTTGGTTACTCACTTTCTTGTCGACGTCTTTGTCATGCCCAGCATCATCGACGGCCTTTACGTGGACAAACCCAAACTCGTATCGTTGATTACTATCACCAAGAGTCTTCAACGCCGTCTCAGCCTTGGAGAGTAGGTTCGTGTGGTAGTCACCAGTCGCCCCAGGCGCCTTGATTAGGTCAATACCCAGTGACATGCCAAGCCCCGCGATAATGCACGTCGGTGCGATCATGAAAGGCTTCATTCCGTGAACTTCCTGGAACGTCTCGACATTGATGCGTTCCCCAGGACCACGTAGTAGCACAATATTTGCTGGTGGCTCTCCCTTCTGCTCTCGCTCCTTGTTGATCGGATGCGATCGAAGTTGGACATGGATCGCATCCGACACGGCGTTGAGAACTCGGCTCGAGTATGCAGCCTCTGGCGAATCGTCCAAAGGCTTCGATATCTGGAGCGGAAGACTGTCGCCACATTACAACATATTTAAATGATTGGATCTGATTCCGTTCCTTTGCACGAACGTACTTGTCTTTGAGGGGATCCGTGCCAGACATGCGGTCGCACAGACCTTGGCCCTTGAATACGATTCCGCAGCGGTGCTCAGTCGCATATTTGGTCGCGACGTGGATCTCCGGGAATTCAGGCACTCGCATGCCATCCAGAAACGAGCAGAGATCTATGCCCCACGCAGGGAAGTTGCGGTCCACGCGACGACGCACGACAATCGCTTCGCCCTTTTCATTCTGTTGGCAACCCTAAGTTCACGTCGACGTGCTTCGTGGAAGAAAGAGGCGTACCTTATCGAGGGTTGCAAAGTTGCACTTGAATGCCACGTCGCCCTTGTCCATTGGCAGCCCTGCACCCATGGCTTCAAAGGATCCTCGGCCGCGATAGTGACTAACAAAGACACGCTCGCATCTGAACATCCTCCTCGCCTCGGAATTCTAGCCGGCCCACTCACACGAACGGGTCGTATCCAAAGATGGACATGTGCGCCGTGTCACTTCCGCATGCAAAGCCTGGTGCGACCGGATCCAGCAGTCCATTCAGCCCACCGCCTAGGATTCCATGATTTGAATTAGTCGACATCTCCCTTGAGGAGCTACAAGGAGCTACACACGGGCGACGGCGTCCATGGCGGGCGTCTTGGCCGCCTCGAGCGTCGAGCGGTCGCCCAGCTGGCGCAGCGAGACGTCCGAGAGCCCGTCGATGAGCACGAAGAGCACGGCCTTGCGCGGCGGCGGCGACGCCATGGCTGCCTGAGTTCCGATCTGTGTGACCATGGCGTCACGCACCTCCATCCTTCAACCTGCGGTACACGATAGGTCGACCTGTCATGTGGAGGGACTCCCTCCACATGTCGCACCAGCTACTAGAGGTTACGGGCGACCGCGGTTCCAAAACTTTCAGAAACAATCAGAGCGAAACTTTTCGGAAAGAACGGATTTTCTTCGCAACACATAGATAAATTACTTCGCCAGCAAAATGTGTCAGAGACAGAGTGATGGTCTCGGCCAACAACACAACCAGAGCTCTTCGCGTCGGATGCCGTTTCTCACAAGTCGGTTCGACCGCCCATCGATACGGCGGAAGCGTGTCGATAGCTAGCTCCCTACTGGCCATGAGCGTGAGCGGATGGGAGACGACCAGTGCCATGTCCGTAGACGACCGCCACGCTCGCCAGTATCAGCAACAGCTGCGTCGGCCCGCCGAGAACCAATGGAGCTCCACGGCGTCGCAGTCTTCCCACGTCTCGAGGAACCGCCACGGGGACACGCCGTCGCGCCACCTCTCGTTCCCAGTTCAGCACGAGCAGCACGGGGTTCCTCAAGGGTACGGCAACCGGCAAGGGGACGCGCAGCAGCGGCGGCAGCAGAGCGAGCGGCTTGCGCGCCCAACGTCCGCGGAAGCCAACGGCTACCGAGAGCAGGCGCCTTACTACGAGCAGCAGCAGGTAACCTTTGATCAGCGACAGGCTCCAATTGTACGGCAGTCGCCACAACAGCAGTACCAAAAGCAGTACAACTCTCCAGCTGAACGAGCTAATGGGGGCCAGTTGAAGCGGTCTCAAGATCGACAGACGTACGCTGATCCTCAACCACCTCCACAAAACAACTTTTACGCGGCGCCGCAGTATGATCAACCAGACTACGGCCTTCAGCTGTCTAGTCCAGACCCTGGCCAAAGGCTGGCCAAGAAACCGTCGTTTTACGGCAAGAGCCAGCCTGTCAACCCAATCGAAGTCGACTATCATGACTCTCTACCACCGCCGCTGCATGTGCGTCGAGGTCCCGATCCAATCCCGATCGAGCTGCCTGACCATCCTGTCCGCGAGACTCCCGCTACGTCAGGATCGTCATCAGCGGATGACGAGCTTATCAACGTCGATGATGTGCTGCTGGGCAAGCGATGGACGGTCGAGATCATCTCCCATCTATCTCAATTCCAGCGCCAGGAGCTTGGAGAGTATGCCCACGAGCTGGTCAAGTTTCTCCGTGGGAATGCGGTGATGAACTACGACCAGGAATTTGGATACATCGTCATGATCCGGTATACTTCGGAGTGTGTGGTCTTTCAAGTTGTTGAAGCTCGTGACCTCCACGCAGAGCTTTACATTGAGAGGATGGAGCAGCCAGTGGAGACGAACCAGAATGCTGCCGGCGAAGTGGATATTATGCAACGGTCTGGTAGCTTCATTGTTTATTTCCCCAAGAGCGCTGAAGATGGCAACTCCCTGGCTCCTGCCGCAAACAACGCCCATCGACGTCCCAAGGCAAGCGCGCGCAACAATGAGAACGGCAGTGGAAGTAATGGTGCTCGAGGTGATTCCAAGTACTTGTTCCTGCAGCGCGGGAATGAGGAGCTCATGTCCTGGGTGTGCTCGTGGGTGCAACGGCGATTCCAGTGCGTGATCGGCTTCCTTGCGGTGCGTGTGACCGAGGAGAACCTTCGACGAAGCGCGCGTAACTGGGTCATTGAGGCACTTGAACGCGAGGCGAAGATCGAGAAGCAGAAGATGCGAAAAGCGGAGAAAGTGCGAAAGGTCAGTGCGGCCAGCGGCGACGAGATGTCCAACAGCCCCCATGGACACCACCCACAACCGACGACGTGGCCGATGCGTTTCCCGCTGCTGCTCAAATACCGCAGCAGGAAAGATACAGACGTGGTGAAGGCTTTCACGCTGACGTTGCCGTGGGCCAGCGTGCGGCGCGTCCATGCTTTGATGGATGGAGGGGTTGGCAGTGCACTGGGCACTGTGCCGGAGGTCATTGACCGACTCGAGCATTTATACTTCGGCAATCTCCAGCGAGACCTCGCGGCGATGGAGCTCACGGGTGTTCAAATGGAAGAGGTGGAGGTGGACATCCAGGGCCGAGTCAAGGTGAGTGATGGGATCATGTGGTTGGAGTTGTCTTTTCTGCGACTGATGGCTACTCTCCTGGCGACAGTTCTTCAAATCCTCGATGGCCCACTCCGTGCTGCAGAGCTTCCTCGACATCTTCGTCGTGCAGCCAGTTATCGCCCCCACGGAGCCCGTGATGACATTTTAGAGCGCTGAGAAGCAGCGAGTGTACACAACATTTGAAAATAAAGCCGCCCTGCCCTCAATTCCTAAATATTAGAAACCAAAACTGGCATCGACCGGTATCAAACCGGTTTGGTCAAGAGGGTCCTGCGCTTGGACCCCCTCGCGGTTCATCCGCCAAACGTCAACTCGATCTCTGCTCCACGCGTGCCACGGAGCCGGCGGCCATGGCGCCCAACTTCACGATGATGGCGGTGAGCTTCGGCCTCATGATGGCCAGCAACGCCTACCTCGACAAGGATAACGAGAGTGCGTGGTGCCGAGCGAGCCGCTGTGGACACGAGAGCCTGACGAATTCGTGATCTTGTTGGCTTGCTAGCTCACACGCTCATCGTGCGCGTGCTGTACGTGATCTCACAAGCCGCGTGCTACGCTGTCCTGGGCTATCTTTACTACAAGGCAATGGTGAGGTCGCGTCGTCGTCTGGTCGAGCCTGAGGTCGGAAGACTAAGCAAGATCTCTGTTTATGGCCTTGTAGAACAATACGGAGCCCGGCGTGCTGACCGTCAAGGAGGACGTTGGCTTTGGCCAGGAAGGAGAGCGCGACGAGAAGATCACGGTCTCGGAACACGACATGCGCATGTGCTGGAAGGACGTTCAGCGAGTACGTATCAGGTCTTTTTGAGTTTGTTTCACCAGTGGAGCTGGACTCTGATCGCCGTCGTGCTCGCAGTTTGGTCTGGGCACCATAGTGACCGTCTTCATCCACTACAAGTGGGGCTTCTTCCCGCCGCTTCTCATCCAGACGGTGACGCAGCCGTTCAACGTGTACCAGCTGCCGCTCTTCCGCATCACCGTGCGCGGCGAACGCGCCTGGGGTGAGCTGCGCCGTCCATGGCAGGACCCGACCACGATGGGCAAGCAGTGGAACGCCTGGAACGACACGATCCAGTCGGCGCTCACGGGCGAGCGCCCGCCGCCGCGCCAGAGCAAGAAGGCCGCGAAGAAAGCTGCGAAGAAGGGCAAATAAGCTCGCTCTTAGATTATGAGGCGAATGGACGTCACTGTCAAACCCCACTGGCCGTACCGAGACGTCTTCGTAGCGCTTTTTATTGACGTTGCTTCTACCGTGTGTATTTATCCTACCTCGACATAATCGGAGACCGTACGCATCCAGGCTTGCCACTACCGGTCCTGTAGGTTCTCTTTCGAGTTTCCTGAGCTGGGACTCTAAACAAGAAGTGGGCTGCTGACGACAGAGAAGCCCGTGGCCACGCCGCCTTCGTTCGTTCCCGAGAGCTTCGTGCGCAGGAGATGACCGGCGTGCTTGTTCAGGATCTCTTTGCCATCGTCGAACAGTGCAGTGATGTACATGCCGAGCTCGCTGATTGTATTGCCGCTCGCCGTCAAGCCATTGCGAACGAGGACCTGTGCACACCACGCGAACGATAGGTAAGAGGGACGGGGATGTGACAAGTCTACGCTACATACCGCAGCATTTTCGTTCGGAAAGATGCGTTCCATGAGGATGTAGGATTCGAGCTCTTCAGGAGACATGGTCCTCATCGCCTCAGCAACATCATCTCCGTACAGATTGTTGCCTCCGCCTTCGCGCTGAGGCTTGAGCACATATGCCCGTGAGTTCTCAATAGCCATTTCCTTGACCGGCGGTGTCTTATCCGAGTCTTTCTCGAGACCCCATAACCCGGCAAACGACGTCTCCAGAAGTGAGGCTTCTTCTTCGTCCATGAAACGACGCAACGAAGTCGGTTCAGCGAGAACCTGCTGCACTTTCTTGGTGCCAGCTAAGTGATACGCAATGGACGGACATTTGATGGCGTATGAGCGTTCAATGAGCGTGCGACCTTCCCACTCCTGTTCCGTTGGATAGTCGTCCGGAGTGTAAGCAGATCGGTAGTACGCAACGGCAACTTCCTGTCCAGCCACGAACAGCCGCCGCTTGCCGTCGCGAGAGTCATCAATCTTTGCCTCTAATTGCATCTCGGCCATGGTCTTGCGAAGCACACGGATGCCATGGTGGGATAACAAGTTGTACTCGATCCAGCGCTGGTCAATCGAGTTGGCTTCATTCGGCTGCACGACGAACACAACAATCGCGCTGGGAACGAGTTCACATAGTCAGCCTATCTGCCGGCATGGTGATACAACCACAAGATTCACACTTACTCGTTGACGCCGTAGTGCTTGTGAGCAACTGCAATCGAATTGGGCAGTTCATTGATCGCGGAGTTAATCGGAAGTCGGCTTGCGAGCTCACCCAATGGCACCTGGTAGTGTTGCTCAAGGGACTGAAGCGCATGCCCAAGACGGGCGACAAGGAAGCTGTGCAGCTGCGACGTCAGCGAGCTAATGCAGCCAAAGGAAGACGAGATCGTGTTGAGCTCAACCTGAAGCAGTCGCTGAGTCTCAGCTTGAGGTTCGTGGAGCATGTAATCGGAGCGGTGAATACCCAAGTAAGCCTTCTGTTGGATACCCTCGGCTTGCACTTGTTTGGACAGCTCCAGGAGTCTAGCCGTGAACTTGTCCTCGTGGACAACGGTTTCTAAAGTCTTGTGGAGCCACGTGAGGTCGCGACTAGCGCGGTCCACGAGTCGTCCGTACACCGGGGAGAGTTTAATGCCATGCTCAAACTGAGCCTTCGGCAACTGAACCGGAAGCAGACAGAACGGGATGTGCGTGAATGTTGCGAGCTGCGCAGCGTTCGGCGCCGAAGCCTTCCACCGTACGAGCATGCCGTGCGCAGCAGCCCAGGAGATGGCCTGCTCCTTCACGTCCTCGAGCTGCTCGCGCGAGATACCGAGAACGACGCCGTCGTGGACAGCAGGGCCCGCCCGCGAGCCGCCGTGCTGTCCTGCTGCCTGATTGCCGAGCGACGCCGTCGCCAAGAGATCCGCCATCGTCACCAGAGCCCCACTTCGTCAGTGTGAGCTTCTCAGCAGCTCCGCTGGTGACAATGACTGAGTGAGATGGAGACATATCATTGGCTGAAATAAGTGCGCCACGAAAATAACGGTTTGGCGTAACCAACGTTGGTTACGACGGAATGATGGTTGATTAGGTCATCGATTGCGTAGAGATGGCTACTCATCGAATCCTCTATTTCAGTACTCGACTGCAACATATTTGGTGTATATGAACAAAAACGGGTCATTGATTATTACGTAGCCATGGAGGGGTGTGCACTGCGTTCTCGCTTGCGTGCAGTCGCTCAGGCCTCGTGGAGGCTCGGCTTGTGCGCGAAGCTCGTCTTCTCGGCGTACTCCTCTCCGCTCGCGAGGCGCAGCTGGCGCTCGCGCTCCCAGTCGGCCGAGCGGAACTCGTTCTCGATCTTGGCCATGACCACAGCGGCCAAGCAGTTGCCGAACACGTTGGTGCACGTGCGCGCCATGTCCATGAACCAGTCGGCGCCGAGGATCAGCGCTACGGGCCATGCCGGGATGTCGAACTGGTCGAGCGTCGACGCGAGGACGATGACGGCGGCCGAGCGCACACCCGCCACACCCTTGGATGAGATCATGAGCAAGAGCACCATCACGATCTGCTCACCGACCGACTTGTGGATATCCGCAGCTTGCGCACAGAAGACCGAGGCCAGCGAGAGGTAGAGTGTCGAGCCGTCCAGGTTGAACGAGTAGCCGAACGGCACAACGAAGGCCGAGACGTGCGATGGCACGCCGTACTCGTCCAGCGCGTCGAACACCTTGGGCAACGCGGCTTCCGACGTAGCCGTCGTGTACGCGATGATCAATGGCTCACGCATAGCCCTCACGAACGAGATCGGGTTGATCTTGAAGAAGAGCATGATCGGACCGAAGATGATGATGATGAAGAGGATCAACGTGCCGTAGACAGTGGCAACGAGAGCACCGAGGCTGTGAAGAGCCGAGAGACCGTTGGTGCCAATGGCGTTGGCTATGGCGAAGCACACACCCACAGGAGCCGACCAGATCACGATGTCAACGAACTTGAACATCATCTCCATGACCGCCTGCGCGAACTTGAGGATGAGGCGCTTGGGCTCCTCGTGAAGCTGCGCGGTCGAGACACCGACGAGAATCGACGCGACGAGAACCTGGAGGAGCTCCGACGAGCCCGATCCACCCATCATCTCACCCCACGTCTTCGGGGTCAAGTGGTTCATCCACGCAGCGAACGTGAATGGCGAAGCAGTGGACGACGGCTTGTAGTCTCCCTTCTTCTTGATGCTGCTAACGTCTCCCGGCTTGATGATGTTGACGGCCAAGAGACCGATGATGAGCGCAAACGTCGTGACAATCTCGAAATACAAGAACGACTTCCACGAGAGACGGCCAAGCTGCTTCATGTCGTGGTGACCAGCGATACCGACGACAAGCGACGAGAAAACGAGCGGGAAGACGATGAACTGGATCGGACGCAAGAAGAGCTGCGCCATCGGTGCCGCCTTCTTGGAAAAGGTTGGCGCCCAGTGGCCGAGGAAGATACCGATCACGGTGCCCACCACAATCCAGAACGTGAGCGACGTCAGGATCGCGCGGCGCACCGACTTGCGAGCCGGAGGGGCGCCGGCAGAGTCGAGCTTGAATTCTTGAGTTGGCGTTCCAACCGGTGACTGCACCATGGTTTTCTGGACCTTGTGTCTTGGACCTAGTAGATTTGGAAATGAAGTGCGAACTGGTGGACTCTGGGGCCGCGTGATTGCGGCGATTTCGGATGCTGCTGATGAGTGGGAGGCTATGACTGATATACGCACACAGGTCAGGCGGATGGGCAACAGATCGTGCAGCAGCAACACTCGACCCGGGAAAGCGGGCGGGAATGCCATGATCACACGCGAGTTGCGGGCATCAAACACACAACAATCTGTTGACGGGGATGGGCAGGCAACGCACGTCAAGAGAGACAGGGAGCTCTTCAAGGTACTGTAGTGGGCACGGCGGATCGCTCCTTGCGATTCGCTACAAAAGTCGGCAGACTTGGCAGTTGCAGGAAGAGCGTACACTAAATGCTGACCAGTCCACCTGTACCGGATCTATCTGGTGTCGTCTTCGTGCCGAGCGCCGCACGAATCCCCCACATATCATAAATTACGTTGTGTACAGTACCAAGCGAAACACTCCGCGGGTAACCTCCGAGAGACTTCGTGTGGGGACTCCCCACACCAGTCGATTGGTGTTTTACAGCGTAAGCCAACACGCTGTCGTTCTGTTCTCCACGAAGTGAGCAAGAACACGCACAAATACCGTATACGCGAGGGCGAGAAGGCTGAGTAACGAGAAGGAACAGGAATCGATCTGATCCAAGCGACGATGGTCATCTTTGGTGGCTGCCAATGGCAGCCTCAGTCTTCAGAGCCAGCGTGACGCCTTTGAGCAAGGCGTCAGCAATGCACCGTCTCATTCCTCCCATCTCCACCCACGGCAAGTCACCAGCTGCACATAGAAAGGCCCTGAACCCAGTACCATTTATTGCGACCCCTTATCGATTTTGATGAAACCTCTGATCAAGTAATACAGATTCGATCGCGATACGGTAGTTAGAGTTACTCGTATTCATTTCAGGGAGTCATCCTACACTGTGGATCAGAACTACTGTACTGTAGCACATTCTTCATCTCGGTAACAGCCACCGTTGGTTGGTCAGTCGACAATTTGCAAGGTGCATCTTGCTCAGGAATCCTTGGAGGTCGAAGACGAGGATGGGGTTTGCTTCATCGACGAGCCATCATCGTCCGATCTGGATTCATATGTCGGATCTCATGCAGATACGAAAAAGATAGAGAGAGGGCGGCTCGGCCAGTGACGTCGCGACTGTGTGTGCAAAGCCTGTGCAGCGTCAATATCATGAAGGCTGCGGCAACACGATGTGGTAATACTGTAGCTCACCTGATCTTTTCTCTCTCGGCAAACTGCGTTGTGCGGCTCCGAAGTCACCGACTCGATCCATCGTCATATGAAAAGGTGGCACATGCTTTGGGGTTTTGCGATGAGCGATAGTCAACTCCACGTTCCTTACTCTCGTGAATTGTCGGCATGCATCTATTATACATAGGTACTGCTTACTACATACAGTACGGTAGCGGATTCGGGATGCGAGAGTCGCCATGCCCGTAACAGGTCCGAGAATCTCGGTACTGGTATCAGTGTCCGACGGCAGACATCATTAGCCGTCCACTCCTGCTTGTAATGGGAGAGGGGCCGGTTGAGGAATGCGAACACACTCGAAGATATTCTGCGCAGTGTCGACGGCGCGCCGACATGTGACAAAGCGATGCTGGTGCATCACTACCGTTGCTAATTCAGCAATGGGTCTGTTGTGGGGACGCAACGCGATGGCAGGATGCCGTTTGTGTTGCATGCAACACAATCGTGCAGATTGCTTCAAACGAATCTGCTACTGACACGTCTTGTGCGTGTGACAGCATTGGGGATTTGTCTCGGCGAGATCCAGACCTGCCCAGACTTCGGGCAACGTTAGACGAGGGTTTCAGCACGAGAGATCTTTCCCACGAGAACTGAAGTTCAGGCTGGCTCAGACTGTTGGAGGTTTATATGCCGCGAACCGTGCTCGAGTCCCGGGTCCATTACAGCACTGACTTGAGTCCGTTGTGGACGCGATGACCACGCCAGGATTTCGTTGAGGTTCTTCTCCCAAGTCTTCGGACTAACAATCCATCGAAACCAATGTTAGCAAGTCATCATAGCCTGGCTTAGCTTTGTGGTGTCAAATGCTAGTGACACTGCGAATGGCTCACAACGGAGCGTCATGCGGTGCCACTACGAGGTGCTCGCGGTCGAGCGCGACGCGGCGGCGGGCGACATCAAGAAGGCCTTCCACCGCCAGGCGCTCAAGTGGCACCCGGACAAGCACCAGAAGAACGGCATCTCGAGCGACGAGGCCACGCAGCGCTTCCAGGAGATCCAGAACGCGTACGAAGTGCTGAGCGACGCGCACGAGCGCAAGTGGTACGACGAGCACCGCGAGCAGATCCTGCGCGGCGATGACGGCGACGCGGGCGGCGAGAGCGAGAACGACGTCAACTTGTTTCGGTTCTTCAGGTACGGCGCAGCTCGTCTTGTCAGACGGTATTGGTCGGGCTGACGACTATGCACCCATGTATCACAGCGCCTCAGTCTACTCGGGCTTTGGCAACGACGAGAAGGGCTTCTACGCTGTGTACAGCGCGCTGTTCGAGAAGGTACGCTAGGTCTGCGAGTTGACCTCTTTAGCTCGGGTCTGATCGTCCCTGGTTGCTGATAGATCGATGCTCTGGACGTGGAGAGCCTTGGGTCCGGTGGCCGCCCCGCGCCAGTGCTGGGCACAAGCCAAACGCCCATCGACGAAGTGAACGAGTTCTACCGCCACTGGACCTCCTACGTCACGCAGCGTAGCTTTGCGTGGGTCGACGAGTACAAGACGACGGACGCGCCAACGCGCCAGATTCGCCGCTCGATGGAGAAGGAGAACAAGAAGCTGCGCGATGTGGCCAAGAAGGCGTTTACGACCGACGTGCGCGAGCTCGTGGAATTTGTGCGCAAGCGTGATCCTCGGATGATTGCCCACGTCAAGAAAAAGGAGAAGGAACGGGAGCAGCAGGTTCAACTCGAGGAGCAAAGGAAGAGAGAGAAGCAGGCGGCGTACGAAGCCCAGCGCCAAGCGTTCCAGCAGCAAGAGCTCGAGCGGTGGGAGAACGATGCGCACGAAACTAGCCGGCTTGCCGAGGACCACATTCAGGAAGAGATTGAGAAGCTGCGCCGCAAAATGGACGCCGAGTTGCTGCTCTGCGAGATATGCAACAAGACATTCAAGTCAGACAAGCAGCTCCAGAACCATCTGACGTCGAAGAAGCACAAAGACCGTGAGGTCGAGTTGGGCGTCGTCAGTGAGTTTGACCTTGTTGAGGACGCACTCGACAAGGAGCTCCAGGCCGAGATAGAAGAAATGAAGCGTGCCAAGAAGGCAAGCCAGAATTCCGGGGGTAGCGAGGTTGATGCACATAGCGAAGCTCAACAGGACGAAGAGGGAGAGAATGCCGAAGCCGAAGTGGAAGGGGCTGCAAGGCGAGAAAAAGAGCGAATCCGTAAGGAGAAAGAAGAAAAGGCCGCGGAGAAACGTAGAGAACGGAAGGACGCGCGCAAGACCAAGAAGAAGGAAGAGGTCGAGAAGATTGTTAGTGCGGCCAGAAAGAAAGAAGTCGAGGAGGAGGAGGAAGAAGGACGGCACGGAAAGGGGTCACGTGGCAAGAAGAAGAGATAGATAGTTGGGTTCAGGATGCCACTGTGAAATAGCTTTATTGGTTGTTTGCTGCGGCTGCAGACTTCAACCAAATCGCACATTCTGCACAAACTGGCATCCACTTGGACGCCGCGCACTTTGTCACAGCCAACGCATATGTACAGTTGGAGCACTTGATGGCATCCGCTTCCTCCGGCAGTTCTTCGCGTTTGGTATCAGCAGGTAAGACGTTTTCACACTGCTTCTCTTCCAACACCATCTGGGTTCGCTCTCGTTCTTCTTTCCAGGCCGCCACTCGTGCTCGCTGGGCTTCGCGTCGCTCGTCGTTCTGGCGCTTTTTGACGGTCAAATCTTCGCGCACTCGTTTCGCGAGTTCGTCGAAACTGTTGTGAACTTGGTCAAAAAGCCAGTGGAGGCCCTGCTCCAGCCGCTCGTCCACAGTATTCCCATTCGCGGCTGGCTTAGCGACGCATGGCACAAGCCTGACGTTGTGGAACTGGGAGATTCCAAGGAGATGATGCAATGATTCTGGTGGCAGAGCTGTCGACTGGTCTCGCTTGTTGGCAAACCTTCGCAAGAAAACAAGAACAGTTTAAGTGGCATTTCGTGTCGAGTGGAATCGGACAAGGCTCACAAGAGAAGAGGCTTGCCGACCATGTTTTCATGGCTCATGGCAGTATGCAGCACGAGGGAAGACTCCCGTAGGGATGATTCCTTGGACGAATCGATAACATACACGACGCCGTGGGCCTGACCATTAGTCCAACTAACGATCAGCATCTTTTCAGTCAATAAGGGTTCAACAGGCGCTGCACTCACATCGGCGTAGTACTCTGGCCACACATTCCGAAATGCGGGGCCCCCTCCAAGGTCATAGAAGGTGGCCGAACCTGTTTCCGTCTGGAAGGCGACAGAAGTGAAGCCCGCGCTTGGCACGTGCTCTTTCTCCAAATCACCTTGTAGTGTCGACAACAGTGTTGTCTTGCCGGCACCATCGATGCCGATGATCAGAATGACAATCTCCATGGACCGGGAGGTGGCAGCATCCCCTCCAGAGACAGGTTCTTCCGCCTGGTTGCTGGCGTGCATGTCGCGTGGTGCTTCGGCTGGCTTGATGCACATGCGATGCACGTTGTGTTCAGTTTTACCGTCGTCATAAAGGACCGAGAAAGAGTCCTTTGAAGAACCAACTGCCGTGATCACTGCAGGATAATATCGAGGTCGCCCTTTGTACCGACACTGCACGCGATCGTTGACCTTTACGTTCACGTACTCATACTGCTGAGAAGAATTTGATAATGAACAGGAGCTACCGACAACGATGCGTGCTGCCACGATTTCCTTGATGAAGCCTAGCCATTAGATTTATTAGAGAAGAGCGTCAGCAGGTATCCATTATATGAAGTCCAACGGTCCCACCTGTGACGGAGCTCGGTTTCTCGCGCAATATTTGGTGAGCGAGATCATCCATAACCGGGATAACACTCGTGGACATGAAGTCGACCATTTTCCGGCGGTTCGAAACTTTCTTCGCATATCCAACTGTGGCTCCATTTGGAGCAGATCGGCCGCTGCGAAAACGACCAGCCTTCTCTTCGTCGACGTAGTCGTGGATAAAATCGTAGATACTCTCGGGCTGGTAGAGCAGGAGAGACTCGATCAGCGGCATAAGCACCGGATCTACGAAGCGCCGCAGGTAGTCATGGTCATTGTCCGCGGCGGGCTTCCGCGGCGTCGCTACAAGCAGCCGTCAGCACTGTGTACGCCGTGTCGTGTCTCAGTATCCACACCTGACGGCCCCCGCCTCTCTCCGTGTGGGATCGCGTCTGCCATGCTCTGCGCGTTCGTCCCTCGACGCAACACAGGCCTGTAATGGCAGAGACCCACATTCGAGCAGCCATTTTAGAGATGGCTACGCTTTCGCTGACTTATTGGCGCCCATTGGTCTGTATTTCAACCAACCAAAAGCTTTCATTTTGTTATAGAGATCGATGATTGGCAGATGCTAAATTATCATGGCAAAAATAGCCAGCTGCGAGTGGGTTCTTCCTGCAAGAGCGACGCGGCCACAAACTCGGCGACGCTACGTGGATGAAGGAAGGCACTCTCTTTCCCTCGACGTGGCGCGGATCAAGTCAGTTAAGGCACCCATTGAAGTTGCCGGTTCTCCATCCACCGCCACCCATCGCGCTCGCCGCCGCTGGTGGACGACCGTGGGACTGCGGCGCCGCGCAATCCAACGAAAGCGGTGGCTCCATGGATGGCGCGTCGCGAATTTCGAATGTGTCACATGTCGCAGCCGACTATTCAGCAGCTCACATGCCACCGACGCTCGCAGAAGCAGAGCGGGCGGCGCCATTACTCCACGTGCGGACAGGCCTTGCCACGGCCACTCAGCCAAGATGTCCGACCGCCATTGTCACCGCGCAGACCTGCTCGTCCTTTCTCATACTCCATTGCGACCGTAATGTCCAAGCCCTAATCGCGATTTGACACTTCGATGTCGCCACCTGGTGGGCGTGGTGTTTTTATATCCAATCCCTATCCACAAATCTAAATATAAACCAATCATATCCGCGTCAAGAGGATATTACCAAGCCTGACACAGATGGCCTGAGACCCAGTGTACCGTGGAAAAGGTTGTTACAAGCCCTCCAGCCTCTTCCTTTGCAGCGGCACATTCGGTCTGGACAAGCAGAACGTGCGAAGAAGCGCGAGAGCTGCCCGCCTTCTTCCGCGTACCTCCTCGCGAGTCCTATTACCTAGGAGGTCTTATTCCGCATGACGATGCTGCGCGAGCTCGTCGCCGCCGCCAGTGGAAGCGGCGCGGCCGACCAGCTCTCGGGCAGCGCGTGCGCGCGCGCCAAGCGCAACACGCTCTCGACGCAGTGCTACTCGGCGTGCGACCAGCAGTACCCGCTCTGCGTCAACTACGCCGCGCTGCCAGCCAACGCGGCCTCCCGCGAGGGAGATGGAGACTACTACTACCAAGGATGCCCGACCAACATGACGACGTGCCACTCGTCAATCGGCGCCGCGCAGTGCCAGCTGCAGTGCCTTCAGTCCAAGAACACAGTCAACACCGAGTGGATTCTAGACGTCGCGCCGCCGCAGACCGACCGACTCGAGACGTCGCTGTTTGTTCAGGTCGAGAAGCTCAGCCTGCCGAAGACGCTGCTCCATATGTGCGTCGTCACGAGCGGACGCTGGACTCGTCGCCAGAGAGTGCTGACTTTCTCGCTGTTGTTATTTGCAGGAAACTGGTGGGCACCACTGAGCACACAAGGAAAGTGCCTATCACCTTTGAGAAGGATACATTCCAGAGCGGAACCGGACTGCAAAAGATCACGCTGATGGACTTGGGCATTGGCAACATCTCCATGAACATCTTCCCCGGCAACCTCTCCACTCTGTGAGTAACGAGCGCACCGCTGCAAAGACCCGAGATGAATCATGTCTGATTGAGTGTTCAATAATGCTCAGGATTATGCAGCGCACCTTGCTCACCCAGTTCGATCCAGTCGGAGGAGAACCGCTCACCAACCTTCGTGTTCTGTACGTCGCCACCCATTCTCAGATCTTCTCATACCGCTGTCTCTCACAGTTCGTGCACGTTTACAGTGATTTGAGCGAGAATTACCTTACGGAGATTCCTAAAGCCGTGTTCACTTTTCAGAACCTCAAGGAGCTCCGACTAGAAGGCAACAACATGACCAACGTTGAGCTAACCTCTGCCCAGCTCGCATTTTTGCGGAATCTGACGACCGTTGGACTCACGATTGAGCCCCCAAAGTCATGCGCTGCTGGTTTCACGCTTTACACGTGGGACTCCAACACGATCTGCTACAAAGACGTTGGTGCTACCGATGGCAGTATGAATGACAACGTTCCGCAGAGCGACAGCGGACCGACAGCTTCAACAACGACCAAGTCGGGCAAGATGGGAATCATTATCGCGTCCCTCGTTGCTGCTGTCGTGCTAGCGATCCTTGTTGGCATCTTCTTCCTCAAGCGTGCTAAGAAGCGCAAGAATGAGGCTCGCAAATCGTTGATGGCGGAAGAGAAACCAAAGTCGAAGATTACGGCAAGCATGCGCGCGATGATGTCAAGTAAGCCGAACGAGTTGTCCGATCCACTGAGGGACATGAGCAGCGGTGAGCTCACGCCGACGCGTAAGGCTACATTCCGTGAAATTCCTGCTTCCGAGGTGCGGGTGATCGAGGTCGTCGCCGAGACCAGCATTGTGACGGTCTCTCTGGGCGAGTACAACAAAAAGAAGGTGCTCGTCAACCGTTTGCGAGTGTCGGACGATCCGGCTGAGAACTGTGAAACGGCGCTCAGTGTGACGCCCGTGGTCGCCCAGCTCCGTCACCCACAGCTCCTCTCAGTTTTCGGGTTTATGTGGGAGGATGTCCACACCATGAGCGCGATCTGTGAGCACATGAACCGTGGTACACTGGAAGATTACCTGCTGGCGTCAAGTACGTCGTTGACGTGGCGCAACTTCAAGCTAAAGGCCGCGATGGATATCGCAGGCTGCCTGATGTATCTGCACGGCCAGACTCACAAGCTCACCTACGACGCCCTCAGTGGTCGAACAGTCTTTGTAGACTCGGAGAAGGGTTGCAAGCTTAGCACGATGATCGCGTGTCTTCCGAACGGCTTGGTCAAGTCACATCTCGCGAAGTCCACGCGAGGCTTCTGTGCACCCGAAATCATGGCAGGCGATCCCTCATCGCCTTCGTCCGACATGTACGCGTTTGGTGTCCTGCTTGCGCAGCTTGATACTTGTGAGACAGCCGACGAGATGATTCGAAGCTCGCTGCGGCAGCGAAGTGCACGAGACATGACCAGTTTCACAGACTCCAACGGTTTGTCGTCGCTCCCGGAGGACTTCACCGCATCATCCGGGAGCCGGGGGAGCCGGGCACTTAGCGGCAGCAGTGGCAGCAGTTCCAGCTTGCTGTCAATGTTCTCGTTCACGAATGACTGTCCCGACGTTGTCAAAGAACTGGCATTCTCGTGCCTGCAGATCGACCCATCGTCTCGGCCAAGCGCTCAATACGTGACCGCGATGCTGCAGCACTCGATGTAATATGGAGCTCCACGCGACATTGAAGAGAAGAGATCAATCGAAGGTCTCCAATCATTGACGCCTGGAATCGGCTCTACCAGTTTTGACGCACCACTATCTAATAAGCCCCACAATACAAACACTATCATGGTGAGCATTTTGACACTGCAGAGCTGTTACCATTGTCACCATGCGACACTGGCGTTTCGCTCTCATGTTCTGGAGAGGAGCATATGCTAATGATGTATTTTTGTGTCGAGGCCCAAGATCCTGCCCGCACCATTTCGTGAAGCAGCCCTGACGATCCTCAGAAGATACCGGACGGCCTTGCTGGATGGGACGTAGTAGATTTTGGACCTGGATGCGATGCTGACGGTGCTAAAATAAGGACTCATTGTAGATCGGTGTTCATAGTGGTAATCCATGTGGCCATCCCGAACTGAGACACCGACGCGCGCCACTTGCAGTGGCGGCATTACATCGTTCATCAGAGCCCCAGGCCAGACCTAGAACTCGCACTTCCCGGGTCGACGCGATGGCCGATGGTCCGCAATCCACTGCAGTGGTCAAGGAAGGCCACGTCTCGGTACGAGGCCATTTCATGGTGAGGTGTCTCGGCAATGTAGAACGCAATACGATGCTCATTAAGCTGAGTTATCGATAGTGGCGAGATCGGTATGTGATCGTTGAGCAAAGCAGGGTCTTGATCATGCGAAGCAACAAGGCTTCTATCAAAGCCAAGGTACAACGGGGCGTGCTTCTTGTTTTGGAGGGTCGCTGACAGTGCTGCGCAGATTGATCTGCTTGACTCGTCAACACGCGTTGTGTTCCACGAAGACCACACACAGCTGACGATAATCACGCACTCGCACACGGTGGTCTTCAACTGCGGCTCGACGAGCGAGCGCGACGCATGGGTTGGCGCGTTGTTCACGGCCAAGGGAAGCCACTGCGGTGATACGGACTGCGAGACGAGTGACCTCGTTCTATCGTCAATGGAAGAGTACGACAAAGAAATACCCCCGAAAGACCGTGTCTCGCGAGAGGCGTCAGAGCGAGAGAAATCTGTCAATGCTGACACAGAAAAAGAGTACAGTGACACGCTGTTGGCGCTACAGGATTTGAGAAGCTCAATGATGCAGTGTCATATGTCTCTGATCGGCCCACAGGTCGACAGTGACGATGAAGACGAACACCTCTTTCGACAGTCTCAGCTGGCCCGCAGTTCCGCGCCACGCCTGACAACGGACGAAGATGCGCTCAAGAAACGGAACATGAACGCACTCGTGGGCTTTATCCAAACGCTTCAGCACGGAGGTCGTGCAGTTCTCTTGCATTTGGATGTCGTCCAATCTGTAGCTGATATCTCACTCAAAGAGATCCTGAGTGCGATCGGTGAAAAGCAGCGCGACAAGCAGCAAACATCCTCGTCAGCCATTGGACTTCAGAAGCTCCACATCGCGACGTTCGTGCGATACATTCTCTTCCATCCCGTGTACGCAAAGCACCCAGAAATTGTGCAGGACTCCGAAAAGATCGACTCGCTCGTCGACCGCTACTTCCCGCACTGTCGGCTGCGGCGGTTCAGCCACGACATCGAGCAAGGATCCAGTATTCACGCATTTGAACTAGACGTGAGCTGGCAGCGCAAAGGCGTCAACAACGAAGGACTGAGTAACACGCCACATGCAGCTCGCGTTGCGCCATTGTCGATGTCAAAGCCCGAGTTGTCCGCGCTGAAGAAGAAACGCCATTCGTTTCCGAACATTTTGTCGCCTCTGCAGCTCGGGCCTCTTCTTGCTCAACCGTGCGCCTCAAAGGCCGAAAGTCTGGCATCTACGCCGCTCCAAGCCAAGCGTAGCAGCTCGGACCATCTCACGGACCATGATGCGGCGAATGCGGGGTCGTCCAAGAACGACTCGGACCTCTTCTACGACGACATCCTTCCTGATCCTTTTCGAAGCCTCCAGTGGAAATATTCGTGCCAACAAATCGCTGAGCAGCTCTCGATCTACCATCAGCAGCAGCTCGCTAAGATCACATTATGGGAGTTTGTGCACATACCAAAGCAATCGGCGAAAGCGATCACAGACCACTTCAATCGCCTCGTCGCCTACTTTGTGTGGTCTGTGCTCGTCGAGGACACTCCCAAGGACCGTGCCGAAACCATCGAGAGTATTATCACGATCGCCACGATTGCCGGAGCGGCGCCGCTCAACAACTTCCACTTGGTGATGGCATGCGTCGGGTGCTTGGGTGACACGCCGCTTATGCCGTCGCGATTGCCGCTCACGTGGAAGCGAGTGCGATCAAAGTTCAAGACCCAGCTCGGCGCGCTGAGAACTCTTTGTGACCACACGGGCGGCTTTGAGACTCTCCGCAAGCGACAGGCAAGCGAGAGTAGCAAAGGTTCGTGCATCCCCTTCATCGGTGTGATAGGCGTCACACTCGAGAGATTAAGGCTCGTCCCATACTTGAATGGTACAACCAAACTTGGCATGCTCGACCTCGACAAGATCGACCGGCAGTTTGTAGCTGTTGCAGCCATCGAGAGCGCGATGATGCACCCCTACAAGATCCATACAATCGACGACGTCCAGTACTGGGCGTCAAGCAAGATGGCCATGATGGATGCGTTTGTGTCCCCTCGGTTGTTGCAGCTGCGATCTCAGCAAGTGCTGGCCATGGAAACGCTTCTGCAGAGTGGGTCTCGCCATACGTCGCTCTATCGGTCGAGAAATTCACCTGGCACCCCAGCTAACTCGGAAGGCTCGACTGAAGGAGGCCCGGCCCTTCTGCCCTTCCATGAAATTTGCAGCCTCCTCGTTTCGACCCGAGACGTATCCGAGCGAATCGGAGTGGCTGTGGAGGCGTTGCTAGCTGACGACCGACAGCCCTTGGCAGGTCGGCTTCGCAAGTTTCACCAAGAGTTCAAACAGTCTGCCTGTCACTCGGCCAGTCATGTCGTATTAGCGAGCGTAAGCCGCTGCGCGGACGTACTCAAGCGTGAATTCATTGCCCAAAAGTCGTTCGAGCTGATGCAGCTCACGGGGTTGGACGAGACCTCGATCCAGCTCGAGCGCGGCGTGTACGCATCGATTCACGTCGCAGTCACTCGGCCGATCGCGACGTGGCTCTTCGCAAAAGTTCGTCACGCGTTTGTCGACGAGGACAGGCGCGTCTACGGCCTTCTGATCGCGTCGCTCGCTGATCGGCACCCTGACTCGCGGCGAACTCGGTGCTGTTCCTTCGACAAGACGGGACTGTCGCCCATCGAGCTGCTCTCTTCTCTCCACGAAGAGTTTCAGCACATCCAGAACGACGGAGAGCCGTCCGTGCGGGCCCAGCAGTGCCGAGAGATCCTCTGGACATGGTCCAAGACGCCCTACAGCGTGCTCGTGCTGCTGCAGCAGACACTGGACGTGCTCTTCTTGTCGCGCGAACTCCGCGACACGCTCGACCTGCTGGAAGCCGCGGTCTCGTCGCTCGGCAAGCGGTCGTCGGCTCGCGCGTCGCTCACAGGGTCTGGCGCGAGCAGTAAGAGCCTCAGCGTGCAGCCGGCGGAACGTATCCCCTGAAGAGCCACGAGTGAAGCCATTCTATGTTACGTTGGCGGCGCTTTCGTGATCCTACTGTGCCCAAACATCAATGGCAACGTCAACACTTTTCAAGAGATTGGATTGGTCAATATTCTGAATCAGCGACTAACCCATGTTTCCATAGATACGCACCCAAATTACCATTAGTAGGTATATTCGCATGCACAATCTCACAAATCAGGCAAGTTCAAACGGTAAATAATCAAATATCGTTTCAACAACCGTGTTTTGAACGAAACACAAACGGATCTTCTGGGCAGCGCATGGAGCAATGGTGTTCGGCGTCATCGGTGGCGCCATCAGTCCGCGAGCGCCTCCCGACCATGAAGATCATCCCGCCGGCGCTGAGCGCCTGGGCGCACAAGCACGGCGTCTCGTCCGCGTACCTGGCGTTCGCTGTCTTCATGCTACACATGGCCAAGCGCGGTGCGACCAAGCACGTCGCCAACGAGGTGGGAACCCATGGCAACGACGCCAGCCAGGCCCACTCAATTGTTGACCTTCAGTTAACTGTTGCCTTCACAGAACGTCGTCGCGTTCTCGCAGGCGCTCGTCCCGACTGAGCTCGCGCACAAGCTCGTGGCTCTCAACGTCGGACTGCTCTGGTGGCTCCGCAAGTCGCACAAGTCGGTATTCTACGGCTGGTCCGGATCGTTCGCCGCTCTGTTCCAGGCATTGGCGCTGATCCAGTTCGCCAAGTTCCACCGCGCGAACGTCGCGGCACGGAATCCCATCCGCGAGGCGATGACCAAGTCCGCCATTGAGCCAAGCAAGGTTGAGTCGATCGGCGAACTGTCGCTCACCAAGTGGATCGGCATCTTGCTGCCTCTGCCGCAGTCGATGGCGCTGTCGCTCGCGTACCCGGGTGTGCGCATGGCGCGTACCGTGACGTTTGCGCACGTGGGAGACCACAACACGACACGACTTCGCATGGACGTGTACAAACACACAGCCACGCTTGCAAACGCACCGATCCTCCTCTACGTCCACGGCGGTGCCTGGATGTTCGGCACGCGTGGCCGCGCGCCTATGCCGCTGATCTACCAGTGCGCCAGCAAAGGCTGGGTCGTGTGCTCGGTCGACTACCGCCTCTCACCCATCGCTGCCTTCCCTGACCACCTCACGGACGTCAAGCGTGCCGTCGCGTACTTGCGCAAGAACGCTCGTGCAGAGTTCAATGCCGATCCGGACTTCATTGTCGTCGGTGGCGAGTCTGCAGGCGGCCATTTGGCCAGCCTTGTGGCCTTGACAGCGTCGGATAAGACGTTCCAGCCCGGCTTCGAGGACGTGGACACCAGTGTGAAGGGTTGCATCGACAACTACGGTGTCCATGATTTCACCGATCGCCACGGAATTTACTACGCGCGGGATGGCAGCCACGGGTTCGTGCGGTTCATGGAGCTGTTTGTGATGCAGAAGAAGCTCAGTGACGCGCAAGTCGAGTACGATAAGGCGTCGCCCATCAGTTGGGTCGATGACAACAAACTCGTCGACGCAAAGCAGGGCCAAGTTATCCCTCCGTTCATGTTGTCGCACGGCACGCACGATACACTGGTGCCGTTCGATGACTCGCACTTGTTTTATGAGCGACTGCTACACTACCGACAGCAAGATCCGGCCAACCGGACTCCTGTGGTGGACGACGTCTTCATCGAGGTGCCCGGTACGCACCACGCGTTCAACTATCTGATGTCGCCTCGTTCCCTCGCGTACGGCGACGCCGTGTGCGCGTTCCTTGAAAACCTCTATACCAAATCGAAGGAGATGGAACGCCAGCAAGAGCTGACAGAGCTTCAGCGCTCGACCGCAACGCTGGTGGAGCCACGCGGTGCCTCGCGGCTCTAGGCTTCGGAAATGAAATCGTCTTTTGCTATTCTCATGAAGTGACGTACGCGCTGGTGATACTGTGTTTTCGTGTCTATGGTGGCTCGCGCTCATCTTTTCCTAACATCTCGGTGACGAGATTGATACATAATGCATTGTCCCACGTACGGTAGGATTGTCGAACAAAAAGAACAGAATGGTGCTGGTTACATGACGATCTCGCCTGTGCGGAGAGCCATTGAGATCTGGGCCATCGATGGGCGTCTTGCTGGATCTCGCTCAACACAGGCAGTGATCAGATCCTTCATCGTATTGGAACATTGCGAGCTGAGAGAGAATCCTGTGCGGTGTGCAGTCGGCGAGTTGGCCTCAGGAGACGAGTCCTGGAGTGATAGCCGGCGACGGCGGTTTTGTTCTGGGCTCTCGCCTGTGTCGAGCTCAACGAGCACGACACCGAACGCAAATACATCTGCCTTCTCCGTCGGCTGCTGGCCACGCTGCACTTCAGGAGCCACGAACACAGCACACTCGTAGTCGAGAGGAGAAAGCCGCACGTAGTGGAAGATCGAAAACGCGCTGAGCTTGGCCGAGTACTCGCTATCGAGGAGAATGTTGAATGAGTTTAGTCGGCCGTGGATGATTTGCTGGGAATGGAGATAGGCTAGGGCTTCCGCGACCTGTCGGCCGATCGCGTGCTGCTTGGGGACGGTCAGCTTGGCTTTTGTCGAGTTCGTCACCGAGCGCAGAGGTCCGTTCGTCATGTACTCGACGACGGCACAGAGCTCCGTGCCGTTCTTGTCCCACAATGCACCGCGGAACTCCACGATGCGCGGGTGCTTGAGGGTCGAGATCAGCCGAACTTCTTCGACGAAGTCGCGCATGACTGTACGCGAGACCGTGTTGACTTTGATCTTCTTGACGACCACGTCTTCGTCGAAGTACTCGCCGAGCCACAACTCGGACCGCGAGCTGACTCGTAAGAGCTTATGCAGATACAGATCCTGGTACGAGAGGCGCGGCAGCCCGTCCGGTCCTTCGGATGCCATGTTCCCCAAGATCGGGTACGAGTCGGACGACTGTTCACTCGACGCATTCGAGCGGAGCGGAACAAAGGCGTCGTAGTGGCCTGCGTCGTGAACGAAGTCGTCCACCATCGACGGGTGGTGCTTGGCACCGCCGCCAATGAAAGAGCCCACCGAGGTGAAAGTGGGCTTGTGGGGCTCCGTATCTCGGTTTCTACTACGGCGACGAGCCCACCACCAGTACAAGAATGCCATGATCGCCAACAACGCGAGCACACCGATGACGATGCCCACGATGAGACCAGCCTTGGATTTTTCAGCCGGCGGATTGTTGACGGTCGCCACGGGTGGAGACGGAGTTTCAACGTCTCCAACGGAAGTCCCGCTTCCCGAGCCACTGTTGTCGAGACCGTAGCAGAACGAGAACGACTTGTTGAGTCGGGCGATGACGACGTCAGGCGGACACGCTTCCGTCAACGTCACCCCGTCGATATTGAACTCGGTGAGTTGGGACAGGAACAAAAACTGTGTCGAGTTGAGCGAGGACGCGTTCAGCGTCGGGTTGTTCGTGATGGACACGTTGGTGAGCGTCGGCACCTGGAACAGAAAGTCCGGGACGGTGGTGAGATTGTTGCCGTCGAGCTTGATGACCTGGAGGCGCGGGAAGGTCGCGGCTGTGACATCCATGGTGACCAACTGGTTGTTGCTGAGGTCGAAACTGGTGAGCGACGGGAAAATAGCCGACTTGATCTCAAGTGTACCCGTGATGGCGTTCTTGGACAAGTCCCTACCATTCCACCAGAGCAAATGAGCACGAGAGGAACTCCACGAAGTTCACATGACTGAAGAGCATACAGGTTGCGGACATTGTCGCCGAGAACAAACTGCGTAGGGATGGTCTTGAGTTGGCAGTTGACGATGTGTCTGCACAGGAAGCAACGTCAGTCGTTCGATATCTCTTTTTGAGCAAGTCAAGGACGCTGGAGACCCACATTTCCGGCGCGGCGCTGAGCGTCAAGGCGTTCTCGAGCCCCGAGAGCTGCAGGTTGTCGAAGGTCACGGTCGAGATGGTACTGGTTGGCACGAGATTGAGCGAGGAGACCTCGAGAGCGGACGAGAGCGGGCCGAATTCGGCGTTCGCGCGTCGGAAAACAACGTTTTGCACCGAGGCGCTCGGCTGGACGAGCCCCACGCGCTCGAAGGGCGAGAGTCCGACCGAGTCGTTCTTCTTGGCCGGGTAGAAGGCCCAGGTCGCGGCGTCGCTCGCGAAGGGCTCCATGCAGAGCGCCGTGCGCCCCGTGTTGAGCGTGGCGCAGCGCGTGTCGTTGACGCAGTTGATGCGGCTGTCGGCCGAGGCCGAGGAGCCCACGATGACGCAGGGCGCGTTGGCGCCGCACGCGCCGTTGCACGACGTCGTGAGCGTGTTGAGCCCTATGCCCGAGAGCTCGGCGTTGGCGGCTTTGTCCATGTACCCGCGGTTCTCCTGGTCGGCCGTGGTGTTGGAGCTGCTGGCCGAGTCGGCGGCAGCCGAAGGGGACGAAAGGAGGAGAACGCAAACGACTGCGAGGAGAACCGAGGGCGAGAGGGATCCGCCCCGCAGAGCTCTTCGCGCCATGCTGGGGTGAGCCGAGGGGTTTAGACGCGGCGGAGGGGAGAGGAGGGGAGGGGAGAACAGATTCCTTCGCTCGGGCCTGTCGAGGGACGGCGGGGGGGAGCAGCCGCGCTACTAAAGATCACGTCGGGCAGACTGGACGAGTGGGTGGCTGGCTTGGATCTGATGAGCGTTCGCTGGCGAGAGATGGATTCGCTTCTCGTCTGCTCTGTGTTTTCTTTTCCTCCACTCGAGCCGCGCCTCCGTTGCAGCCAGCGGCAGGGTGAGCGATGATAGGTCCCCGAGGCGCGGCACTCCTACGGTATGATATCCGCTTGCGGATGGAGTCTGATTGCCGATGATGGTCGAGCTTGCCCGGACAACAGCCGCGTCCACCGGAGCAGACAGGGCGAAAGCGTGGAGGCTTTGCTTGAGTTCTCCGCCATGAACAAACGGGAGGGAAGGAGAGCGAGAGCTCGATGAGGCCAGTGGCTCTTCTGTCCATACCAATTTGGCTCGAATCAAGGCTGTTGTTGTCTTGTCGCGATCATCCAGCAAGCTTGACCGTTGAAGCGTGCTGGATTCTGTTAGCTCCACCCGGAAAACAAAACGGATTGGTTATTATTCGAGAAATACATTCGTTCGGTTGGCTGAAAACATAATTTATCACTTATGATTGGTAAATAATCAGTATGAAATGCTTGTGGCCCTTTTGTGTGAAGGTGCCGGAAACGTTGCGAGGTTCCCACCCGTGGCAACCCTGGTCGCCGGAGTCCGGAGTCCGGAGTCCAGACTCGCTCCACAACTGACGTCCATCAACTCCTGGAAATGCTGGAGAGATAGTCCTCCCCCATCTACAACTTCCTTCTTCGTCGGCGTCCTCCTCGCGTCCTTCTTCCTCACCGCTGCCATCGACAGCCTGGACAGCGAGGGAAGAATCGCTGCAGGCTCTGGAACTGGGAGAGTGAGTTCGGTCACACGATGCGACACGGAGTTCTCCGCCTGCAGTTGCCCTCGACACCCACCAGGCTCTGGGTTGACTGCTCCCACCACCACGCGACAACCACGCCGTGGCCCAGCCAGAGCGAGTTACGCGAGCAAGCTCGCGGCTTCAACGTATCCGCCCTGGAACGTTCAGTTCGTCTGATAGTTACTACGGGGTGTGACTCTTCGAGTCCTCTGTGTCACGCAGCGGTCTCGTCAAGTCCATTACTAGTATCTGCGACGTGTGAGAGACAAGTGAGACGGTTGAAGACCTCAACAATTTGGCTTGGTGGGTTTCTATGTAAGCGGACAGAGTACGCGCGATTGCTGCAAGGCACACCTACTCGACCTTGATGCTGCGGTAGATCTTGCGCACAAAGACGAGAGAGCTGCGGAAGCCGATGAAGCCGAGCATGATGAAGATGGCGTAAGCCATCATTCCGGTGTAGCCGAAGAAAAAAGCTGCCTGGAAGAAACCCGTCATAGCTGTGGCCTTGTTATAGTACCAAACCGCGTATCCCATCACGAAGAACCCAGTCACACCACCGGAGAAGTAAGATCGCCACCACCAGCGATGGTCCTCTGAAGAGAGCTGGATGTACGTGAGCGAGATCGTCGTGAAGGCGGTGACGAATATGAGCATCACGACGGAGAGAAACAGGATACCGAACAGCTTGTAGATAGAGTGGCCCCAGATTGCCGCAAAGATGTGGTGCAACTCAATGTAGACGGCGCTGAACGGCAAGCATCCGGCAGCCATCATCAAGACGAGCGGAGAGCGGTACGCTGGCACGGCTGGAATCTGCCGAGCAATTTTGTTCGTGCGGCAAGGCGCATTGAAATCACCGGCAGTGTTTCTACCAGCGATGCCTCCAATGATCGTCAGCGGCAAAGCCACCAGCATGAAGATGGCGAGAACGATCATAATGGTGCCAAAAGGGAGTGCTGCCGACGAGTCGTTCCAGATTGCAACCGAGTTGAGGAATGAGAAAACAGCCAGGAGAGGGCCAGGCACGACGAACACAGTGAGAAGAATGTTCCAAACCCAGCGTTGGCCGCCCAACTGACGATAGAGACGCGCGGAGTGGTACCCACCAACGAAAGACGTGAGTGCGTACAGCACAATGACGGCAGTCATCATACTGCCACGCTTGTTGGGCTTGACGATTCCCAGAAGCGAGGAAACGAGCACAGTCATGAGCATAACAAAAAGCTGGGCGCCGGCACCGTTAACAGCCGCGAATAGACTCAAGTTGGACGGCATGCGGAAAACATCCGCATGCACAAGTTTCCAGCCGGAATCGTCATCAAGCCGGGAATCATCACCCGCTTCAACGTCCATGTATCGCGAAAAGTCACGTTTGAGGATTCGGATCATGATGATCGAGAGGAACGCGACGAGCATCATCACCAGAATGAACGAGTTGATGACTGCAATCCAGTGAAGCTCCAAATCTTCACTTGCAGCGCCCTGCACTGCTTTGTTGCGGTCTTCGTAGGCCAGATCTGGTCGCAAATGCCACTTCACACTGTACGTGAAGACCGCCTCCGACTTCGCAGGTACATTGGGTTTCGGCAGCACATAGTAGTAATCGAGATCCGGGTCCGCCGATTTTGCCGAGATGTTCGCGCCCACAATCTAAACGCAGACAGGAAAACGTATTAATGACGGAATGGGTAGCTGCTCGTAACTGGGGGTCTTACTTGGAAGAGTCCGGACTCGAGAGTATTATACGCGATGTCGAAGTGCAGGTGGGTGTACAGATAGTACGACACCTTGTTGATGCTTTCCTGCACGAGATAGCCAACCTGTCCTCGCAGACGCAAATCGTCCAAATACATTTCGAAGTACAACGGGGTCAAAGAAACTTAGTGCCAGAATGCCATGGGTCATCACAAAGGACCAGCCACTTCGGGCTCGTCGCAAAAAGGATATCTCATAGTCTTCATCGACCGCGTCGCGGAAAGCCTGTATCGTCTCCGGTGTCATCTGCATCTTGCATAGCTGCGCGTACGCCTGGTCAACGCCAAAGTAGACTTTGTAGTCCGTCACAACCTTGCGGCTGCCCGTGAGCAGCTCGCCCAGGTCGTGGTCATCCCACTGGCGCTCCTTGGGCTTGCAAAACGGCAGCTTGTAGTACTGGTATGTTTCAGTTGGGTTCGCGTATGGTCGGACCTGTAACACGAATGAGCTGGGCTCTCTGGCTAGCCCCTTGGATCGCAGCAAGGCATGCGTACCGTGTTGGCGACCACAAGCACCTCGTCGCGAGTCTTGTACTCTGCTCCTTCGCCCGCGGCCTGCCCGCTGTGGAGACCCACGAAGGCTGCCCCCGCGAGGAGCGCCGCCCGCAGCACACGTCCGGCCGTCATGACTCCTGCTCACTCAGTTCAGCTCTGATGAGCCCCTCCATAACGAGTTCTCATTCGTCCAAAATAACTTTGCGGATCCTCCCAAAAAGCATACACCTTCTTAAGTGCGGTTACACAGGGATCGTAACCCGACGACGATCAGAGTTTGAAGTCACAGATCCAGAAGTTCCCGCCACGGCAACATGGCGTCTCGGGGAAGCGACGTGACGCTCCCGGCGCCGCTGCGCGTGGGCCGCGCGCGGTCGCTGCGCGTGGAGGACCCAGAGACAACCGTCTCACCGTCGCTGCCGCGGCTACACGCGCAGTGCGTCGGGGGCTTCGTCGCCAGGGGCCGTCGCGTGAGCGGCTGGGGCCGCATGGAGCTGGAGATCGACCCCAACGACGCACTCTCCGTTTCGCTCGTCCTCGAAGGCACCCACATCGTGGATCGTGTGTTTCGCTTCGAAGATCCCGTGATCGACGCCGTGCTTGCCCACTTTGTCCCGCGAGAACGTCCGTCAAGGTCGAGCCATCGACGAAAAGACCCACGCAAAGGCGCTGTAGGCCAGCGCTCGACCGACGATTGCCAGCTCTTCGTGTGTGTGCTCTCTCGCCCCGATTTCCTCTCGGTATACGCGCCGGACGGTGAGGCGTATGAAATTCCGCTGCCCTTCCAGGCGGACCGAATATGCGCGCTCTCCCCGGTCCTAGGCGGTGGACTGTTGTTGCAGCGGCGACCACTTGCATCCGCACCAAGTGCCGCGGCGATGGCGGCCGCTTTTTCGCCTTCCCATGCCAAGACTAAAGTAGAAGCGGTGTCGCCGACCGGTCAGGCTCGTTACTTCTCTCTTCGGCACCCGTTGGAGGAAGTCGCTCCCGTTGCGCTCACCCCAGCGCCGTCGACTGGATCCCAGCGGTCTGCATCATCAACGAAGCAGCTCCAGCGCACATTGCACCTCTCGGACCCAGCGCTGGATCTTGTTGACGTGTGTGTGTTGCCAGAAACTCTGGACGAAGATGAAGGGGGTGGGGATGGCACAGAGAGTCGTGCACTACTGGTATGCTATCACCGCCACGAATGGCGGTTTGTCGTCTACGACATGTCACATTATGTCGATGATCCAAGATTGAATCAGTCTGACCGAGATTTCAATCGCGAGGGCTATTTCCAAGTCGATAGTACACACGGCGTGGCACGATCTCCAGCGTCCGTCTTTGTGTCTCCTGCCAAAGAACGCCAGCAACAACGTGAAGAAGCAATGTCGGAGCAGCATTACAAAAGCTGTATCATCCCGGAATGGACCACCCGTCTCGTGTGGACGACACCAGGTCTTGATGCAGTTGTCGACAGATCTTCGAAAGCGTTTGCACGTGGATTAACTGCACGTCACTGCCAGCGAGCTTTCATTGCTCATGGAGTCACTGAAGACGATGGTCGTTTTGATAGCTACTCGACTGATGAAGAGGCTATGTTCGAACTATGGGTTGTAGATGAGCGTGTCGGGGTGGTTTTTGTTAAGCCGATCTCAGCATTGTCTCCAGCACTCACTTTTCGAGACCGAGAAGACGATTTACGTGCGCTCCGTTGCCATAGCGCAGTTCCTATGACCCTCGACAGAGAAGCTCATCAGCTTGTTGCCGGTTTGGCAACAGAAGTGCTTATCTCCTCTTCCGGTTCGAAAAGGATGTTCGTTCATAAAGCCGGCCATGTTGTTGCAGAGGTCTTGATTCCAAGATTCGGCTCATTTCATGGATTGACACCAAGGCAAGGAGCGTTTGCGGTTGCGTACAGAAATGCTAGTGGGCGTGTGGAGTATCGAAGATACACACATCCATTCAAAATCGTCTCTCCGTTGCTGTCATCAGTTTTTGATGTTATCCAGTATGCTCTCTCTACACGTGACTACATCAAGCTACTAGTTGCTACACATGGGCTAGCTACTCGCTACTTGGCCCACAGGTCATCTGTTGATGGCACTCAGTGGTTCGCTTTCCGTAAGGTTGTCAACTCAACCATTTTGAGGATGATTGACTCGATTGGAGAAGTTTCATTGGAGCATGGTGCGTCAAAGAAAGCAAGGCCGGCCGAAAGTCAAGAAATCGTGGATTTCTCAACCGATCCGATTGGATTAGTCTTCGGGTCAGAGTTCGCCATGATGTACAACTATCAGCGGTCCGACGTTCTTGCCACAGCCCTATCGACGACAAAGCCTATCATGGGAGACCGAGACATAGGGTGTGAGTCAGCGCTTGATGGCGTTGAGCTATCCGAGAAGACACTCGCACATCTTATCACCGCATTTCATCTCCTACATGAAGACTTTCGACTTTCTAATGGTTGCAGCCTTGCTGCGGTTTCACTGGCACACTTCTTGTACGATCTGAGTGTCAAACTCGGGTTAGTCCATTTATCTGCATACTACAGCAGACTTTACGATGGCCTTCAACGTCGGTATCCGCCATTGAAGCAATCATCACCCATACGCCTTAATGTCGAGATATCCTTCGAGGATTATCATGGTATTCCAGATGTGCTATTGTGGTTACGTGAACGGCTCCAAGGCTTTGAATCAGACATCAACTCATTCAAAGATGAAGGTAGCTTGGGATTCGCCATATCCCCCGCCACCCTGCAGGCATTTCCTCGTTTACATGGCGCGAATGACTGGAAGCGGTACGACTGGAAGCAGTCGAGCCGAATTGACACCGTTTCTCTCCATCCTCTGTGGCGTACTGAAGCTGTCTGTCGTGTGGGTGAGATCCTGTTTCCAGGTGATGATAATCGACCGAACTCGGACGGAGTAACTTGCTACGACACTTCTCGTGTCACCGAGCTAATGGAATATCTGACCTGTGACAAAACGGGATCTCGCATCGCTTTCGAAGATCTGCCGACTGGAGTCCGCTTCGTCCTGATGGAAGCTGTCCGAGTGTGTCGCGAAAATCCCCCCCATGACGTGAGCGATCGTGTCGCAGTGTTTATCGGTCGCCGTGACTTGGTGAGTCAGTATCAAGAAAAGCGAGAAATGGGTTCATCCAGATCCCGGAGCCTTTATGAATCGACGCGTTTAAAATCGAGGACAAGTTCGGCTAATGGTGACGCTGAGGTAGATTCTACCTCGGCTCGCGAAGTTTCAGATGGTCTCTCTGACGTTGTCATTCAATGCCAACCATTGTTTCCGAACGACCAAAGGCTGAAGGAAGTCGCACGACTATTGCGGTCGAACCGCCCGGTGTGCCTTAGACTTGAAAAAACCTCAGATATGACGGATCAAGCCTACATTGCTCAACAACAAGGGCGATTATTCTTATTGTGCACGCGATCGTTGGCTCTCGGTGTCGCTCGTGGTATGGTAACACTCGGTGCCTTCGACATGTCGATCGTACAACAGTCAGCCTGGAAACTAGACGCACCAGCATTACCACTGACTGGCCGTACACCGCCAACCAATGCAACGGTGCAGCTCGATGTATCGGCCCATCCGAAAGAGATGACACACTGGCCCCACTTCCATAACGGGTGTGCAACTGGCTTGAGACTTCCAGCCACAGATCTTTTGGGTATTGTTACACCGTTCTGGATTAAATATCATCGACCGTCGAAGAGTGGATCTCGGCATCCCAGAGATACCCAACAGAACGTTTCATCGGCTTCTTCTCCAGTTCGAGATATAGAGGAAGCAAAGGCTTCTCACGCAGGCATGCTGCTTGGACTCGGTTTAAATGGCCACTTGAAGTGTCTCACGATACCAGACGTGTACAGATACTTGAACAACAAGCCGAACGAGTATGTGAGGATCGCGATATTTCTCGGCATGGCAACAGCAGCAGCGCGGAGTCGGCGCAAGAAAGCCGTTTTCTCTTCTAGGGCACTGCTTTCAGCTCGGCGATTACGCCGATCCGGAGTCGCAGGAACCGCCCCCGACGTTGCGACACAAGATCAGGGACAGTTTCTTACTGCATCACAACCGTATGACGGGGACGAGAACATGGACGCAACCCAAGGTGCACAGGCTGATGAGGAAGAAAGCAAGGTACAGCGTATCGCTCCGCGAGTCCCCGATCTATCTCTGGAGAGATCGGTCTCCAAATTGTTGGCGATTCACATCGGGCTCCACTTCGATGACCCTTTTCCACATTCAGCACGAGTTGCGGCACTTCTAGCTTTCGGAATTCTACACCAAGGAACGGGTAAACGTGCCGCTACAGAAAAACTGTTGGCAGAGATCACACGATCACCTGCTTCCTCCAATTTTACCAGTCAACACCACAACTCGTCCGGTTCCACACCTTCCGTAACTTCGTCAAGTGCTTTTGAGCGTCAAGAAGGATACTCACTCGCTGCTGCCCTTGGGCTTGGCTTAGTATTGCTGGGCAGAGGAGGTTGCAGTGCAGGAGACCCGAGCCTTGCTGATATCAAACTGGAAGAGAAGCTGCACAAGTATATTGTTGGTGGTGCAGTGCAGCCAGTTCATTCTGGTGGAAATGAGTCCGGCTTGAGCAATAGTTGTCTCTATCGTGGGCGCAAATGGGACCCATACGTCAGTGGACTTCAGGGTCTAAACACTCGAGCAAGTGGCAGAGGTGGAAACAGTTACAAGCATACCGGTGGTGATCGGAGTTCTTGGCGAGGTGAACAAGTGAACATTGGCGTGACGGCAAGTGGGAGTGCATTAGCGCTCTCATTTATGTATCTGAAGTCTGGCAATCGTTCCATAGCCAGCCTGCTAGTCGTACCAGACACTCTGATTTTACTCGACTATGTTCGGCCAGATATTTTGCTCATTCGAACTCTCGCCAAGAACCTTGTGATGTGGGATAGGATCGAGCCAACGGCATCGTGGATCGAGAGTTCGGAGATTCCTAAACAACTTCGTGACGCGTACAAAGTTCTTCAATATCGTAGTGGCAGAGTGGACGAATCATTTCCAGATTTTGCATCCCTTCCAGATCACGCCGATATTCGCTCCATCTGCGAGTCATACGCCAACATCGTCGCTGGAGCATGCTTTAGTATAGGCCTCCGATTTGCGGGAACCGGGGACGCGTCTGCACGAGAAACACTTCGACGTTACGTTGTCCACTTTCGGGACATGCGATCTCGTTCAGCGTTGCTTGAACGTGGTACCATTGCAGCTGCAACTGAGCGAGTGACAGTTGAGCGGTGTCTATCTGTTTGTGCGCAATCCCTCGCTCTCGTAGAAGCTGGATCCGGCAATTTGGAGACGCTCACGTTGCTACGCTCAATCAACTTGCGCCAGCGAGCAGACAGCGACCTCACTTATGGCAACCACATGACGTTGAGTATGGCGATTGGACTGCTCTTTCTAGGCGGTGGGCGCGCAACGCTTTCTCGGTCGAAGGATGCGATCGCTGCTCTCGTTATCTCTCTGTATCCAATAAGCTCAATGAAGCCAGGCGACAACACATACTACCTAGAGGCATTTCGACACTTGTACACTCAAGCCGTGGACTTCAGTAGGTATGTGGAGACAATCGACGTAACATCCGGCGAGCCATGTAGTTTAGATCTGCACGTGGAAAGTCGTCGGGATGGCCCGAATGGAACGGCTTTAAAGACGACTTCCTCCTTCAAGACACCGTGCTTGTTACCCGAGTTCGACATGATAGATCGGATCACAATCAACCATCCAGCATTTTACCCAGTTGACATCCGACTGGGAGATGACCATGACATGGATGCTGACGACGACGATGAAGATGGTTGGGAAGATCGTACAGGGTACTTGAACACCCCAGGCGCTGTGGCGAATAACAATCGGGTCAAAGTGCTACTGGAGAGCAGCAAGATTCTTCTGGAGCGTCGCCCACAAGCTGCCAGTATATCGATGGCATCAGTGTCGACACTGTCGACGACTCAATTGGGTGAGTTGACTTCAGCTCGTAGCGGCAATGCATATCTCGTAGACCTGCTTCGCGACTACTTCGGTAAGAGCTTCGTCAGCGCGAATCAACTACTCCGAGGAGGTGATGGTGGAGCCACAGCATGGTGGCGACAGCGTCTCGAAGAGCAATCGTTACGCTCACTTTCTGCAAGCCTGCTTCCAGCCCGACTCAATGTACTGTTTGAGGTCTTCTCAATGCATCACCCACGTCGTCAACTCACATCCCTCGTTGGCGTGTGGAACTTGAAGCTCATCCTTGAGTTCCAGCGAATGGATCCGTTTTATTCGCTCGAGCATTCGTCGTCATCTGCGTTCGCAAAAAAGGATGCGGCAATAGTTGACTTTGTGGATTGGCTACACAGCCAGGTTGAAGAGGGACTACGGCAACGCTGGCGCAACGAAGCTTCAGTGTCGTTTTCTTCTCTGTCCGAGATTCGGGAGGTTTTACTTGAACAGTACAACGACGAAGACGTTGAACGCCAGCCACTCTTTCCACCGTCACTCACAAGCGACTCGGTGTTGCTAGCTGCTTTCTTCGCCTTCTTCGATGCCCCACCTACGGTATATGGCGACTCGGCCGATTGGAAACGCCGCATGCTGCATGCCGTTGTGACAGCTACATCATCAACTCGGTCAAAGGGTAAATTTGCCATCGATCGGTTCCTGTCACTTCGTTCACATGGCCAAGTGAGCAAGGAAGAGCAAGCGTTCTGGCTTCGCGTGGTATCGTGCTTTCTATTTTCCGTTTAATGATACTTTTTTGTTCGTGTTGGTGCTTTAGTCGTGGAGAAAGATCTGTTGGATGATAGCGTTTTTATGCTTGTTAAATATTTTTTGACCGGGGCAACTCAAGAACCGACAGCAAAGATACCACACTTGCTGTCGGTGTTCTTGATGCTTCCGTTCATGATTGGAGAGGTGAGCGATCTACATACAAGATACTTACATGGCGGTAAGCGTCGGATGATTGCAAAACGACAACAGACAAGTAAGGTTTGCCGTCCGTTGTCGTCTCAATCTTCACCAACGCTCCGAGGATTTGTCTTTCTCGTGTTTTTTTTTCTTTGTGGTGGCTTTCACTGTTTTCCTTTTTTGTGGGCTCTGGTGTGAGCTCTTTTGCCATCTTTTCAGCTCTTTTTTCTCGTTCGCAACGGAGAAAGATGATTTGCTCATCCCAGTTTGGCGAACGTGATTTTCATTTTACGTCTCTTTCGCGGGGACGCCACTGCCGCAGCGGGAGCGCGTACAATCGGCTTCTCTGCTTCTTTGACAGCCTTGACGGGTGTTGAGGAGGCTGAATTTGATCCGGCGCTTGGGGTTGCCGACGCGTTAGCTGTTAGAGTTCGCCGGATATCTTCGCTGATACTGTTCTCGCGCTCACGCTTCTTGTTGGCATCTGCCACACCATCTTGAACACTACCCACCGAGGTGCTCCTATCCCGTTGACCATCCTGAGAAGCGTCACTTTCCACCGCAGGGTTCGGGCTTTGAGGTGCACTGGTGGTGGCCGACATATCCTCACTGAACTCCTGGGAGAATCCATCTTTCTGCGAGTCGTCACTAGCGAAGTTGGCTGCAGTCGCACTCGCGCCTTCTACAGCAAGCTCTTCTTCTTTCTTCTTGCGGAGATGCTCCTTACGAACATTTTTGGCCGCATTACGTCCGCCAATATCTTCGAAGACATACTCTGGTAGATTCTTCCACATGATAGGAGTCACCTTGACATCCATCGTGGGGGTCCGTTTGTTCCAACGGTACAGGTCGTTCTGAATAAAGTAGTGCACGGAGTTATCGATGTTGAGCTCCTTGCCCATAACCTTCCGTCGATCAACATCGAAACCTACGAAGTAGCACACCCCAAACTTCGTTTTTGGCTTGGCTGCTTCATCGCCGTCTCCACTTGTAGTCTCGCCACCCTCGACGGCGGTCAACGGAAACTTCTTCGGGTATGCTCGGATTCGGCATAGTTGCGGAATGAAACCGAGACTATCCACGAGCTTTCGGATTCGCGACTCACAGAAGCTCGCCCAGGCTTGTTCCTCGTCCTCCTTCGTTGAGAAAACATCCACTGCTAAGTAATGCTGCTGTGAGGCGAAAAAATTGGTCGGTTCGAATAATGTGTCCCAGTTGTCGCCTCCTTTGCTCAAAATGTCCTGGACAATATCGAGACCGCGCTTCAGTTCCTCCTTCATCACGGCCAAACTGTGAGTGGAGACGTTAAACGATGAATTCATTGAGGGGTACGCAGGTGTGAGGATCGGCATGATCTGGTATCGGTTGTTGCCTGAATTGGCGTTCCAGACTTCGAGACCCAGCTTGGCGTCGTATGTCTTGCACAACTATCATCAATGGATGAGATGTCAGAACACAAACCAAGGCAGTCAGGAGCTGGCGAAAGAATCCATACCTGGATTGCCAGGGGCCACTTCCACGTGGAAAGCACCATGAAGAAGCGCAGCAGCAGCGTCGACGGCGCGGCCGTCGGATAGAGCTGATTGATGAAGCAGACGAGGATACACCAGTTGACACCGCCCAAGTAGCCCATCTTGTTCGAGTAAAGGCCGCGACGCTTGGCCCAGCGACGCACGATGCGCAGTACGCTGATAAAACTCTCGCGATTGGGCGTTAGCTACAAAACCGGCACGGTCAGCCTCACGGAAACCCATTCAGTCCAGAGCGAGCTCGGCTGCGTACCTTGATCATGAGCTCGGTCACGCGCGGGCCGTTGAGACTCTTTTCCGTGGCCGTGTCGACGCCTGCGAGGATGTTGTCGTCCAGGATGTTGACGTTGTCGGGCACCGAGTTGCGCGGGAGGATGGCGATCTGCAGATCGATGTTGATCTCCTCGTAGTCGAACGTGATGATGGGCACGATGGCGCCCTCGATGGCGACGAGGTTGGTGACCTTGGGGTGCTTGAGGAAGATGTCCTTGAGCGACGAAAAGAAGTCGTCGCGGGTCACGTGACGCGGGGCGACGCAGATGGTGTCGATATCGGCGCCCGGCTCGTTCACGCCGAGGCGGTACGAGCCTGAGACGAGGATCTGGCCGCCCGCGTCGGCCGCCACGTCCTCGGGGACGCCCTTGGCGAGGCAAACCTGCTTGACCCAGTCGCGGAAGATGGCGCGCAGCTCAGCGAGGATGAGCGAGCGGCGCTGGATGTTCTCGGGCGACTCGGTGGGGAAGTGCTCGTCCATGTACGCCGCGAGCTTGGCCGACTGCTCGAGGTCCTTGGGCTCGGGCGGCGTCGTGCGGATGGCCTTGTACGCCTGCTCGAGCACATGGGGCGCGACCGTGAAGACGCAGTTCTGCATGGCGACTTGGTTTCCGCTCCCCCACCAAACTGAATGAACGACGAGACAGCGACCAACTGATCGTTTTTTATTCCGCGCGAAAGAGTGATGGTTGGTGAGAGAGCGAGAGAACACCATGCACTGAGCACATCGCGCAGACGTGCGGATTGGCTGAAAATCCACAATAATGGATTCTAGTGGCTATAAATGCGAGCTCGAGGACGAGATCTGGATCTTTCGGCTCGAGTCGGAAGCGAACCCACCAAAACTTGAGCAGGGCGTTGTTTGCTTGTGGGGACATGGGGGGGGGCTTCTGGTGTGAATAAACGTAATGGACGGCGCATGCATAATTCAAAGAGAGCCGAGATCATTTGCAAGAACGTTGGGATAAGACTCTGATTTTTTTTAGGAGACAAGTCGGAGACTACCGATAAATCCTTTCTCGACGAAAGCTCAGAAGATCGCGAGCTTGACCTCCATGGCTTCGTGGACGCGGAACGAGTGCGCGGGGTGCTCCGTTGGGTCTGCGCCAGGCAAGGTTACGAGGGTTTGTTAGTCTAGAAAGACCATCACAAGCACCAGTGGTCGCACCGTTGAGGAAGTCGTTGAAGCTGATCTCTTCGTCGGCGCCGGTGATCGTGTCGAGACCCGCATGCGAGCTCGGGAGGCCCGGGAGACGCTGCATGTCGCGAAGAGAGTGCCGTCAGAAGAGAAAGTCAATGCGATGCTAGTCAATCAGATATCACGCACGCCAAACTGCTCCATCACGGCCTTCTCTGTGCGCAGCCGCATGGCCGCGGCCTTGCCGTAGACCTGCTCGACCGTCGCCATCTTCAGCTCCCAGTGGTTGCGGCGGTGCTATGAGGTCCACGGATGTCACCATCAGTCGCTAGCTTTCTCGGGTGCTCGCACGAGCAGGAGGCACACCATTGTCTGCAGCTGCTGCACCGGGTGGATCGGTCGAACGTCTTCGCTGGCGCTGTAGAAACCGTGGCGAAGCGCATCCGGTGGCGCGCGCACGAGAGGAAGGTTGTTTGAGTTCTGGAATTCCGAAGCGACACAGTTGCATACACAGAGCAAGTTAGAATCCTATGTCTTCGAAACCACTAGCGCCGAGCAGATCCTCTTCGGCCGCCGTAGCAATAGCTACCGCAAAGGCCCGTAGGCGCCGTCACCGGGTGCGCATTAGCCCACTCACCATGATCAAGGTCGACGGTCTTGGTGCTGCGTTTTGGATCTGCGTTCTTCCACCCCCCTGGATCGTTATCAGTTTGTATCAATCCGATAAGAACGATGGATTGGTGGGTCTCGTTACAAACACATCTCTTGGTGGGGCAACTTGGTTGCGGCGTGGATGATGAAGCGCAGGGCCGATCCTCGAGCGGACGCGTTCGGCTTCAAGACGTCGTCCGGTGTCGACTATAGCAAGCTAGAGGACCGACAAATGGACGACGAGCGTTTCCAGCGCCAGCGCGCGCTGCGGGACAGCTCAGCGGTGCGTTTTGCTTTCGTTGACCTCCGGGAATGCGTTCCTGACTGTCGATGGGTCTTGCTGCATGATGCAGCCTGCTCCGCCGGCAACGAATGCGCCAAAAGTTGGACCCCAGTCTGCGACTATGGATGCCGTGATGCGGATGCTGACGGGCAAAGAAGAGCGAACAATTGCAGACCGCATTTCGGACCCGAACCGACCGACGTGGGAGCAGTACAAGAAGGAGAACGCAGACAAACTCGATCTCACCGATAATGGCACGAAAGAGATGCGCGAGTACCGCAAGAAGCTTGATGCAGCACGAGAAAAGGTCTGTGCAGGGCGTAACTGACGATCTGGTCAACTAGGGTTCTGAGTGGAAGCTCCTTGGTCCGCATAGGCACTGGGAAAACGCAGCAGCTCAAAGAAAAGCAAGAAGCAAAGGCGATCGTACTCCTCCTCGTCCAGCAGCAGCGGGGGTGAGAGCGATAGTGACGATGACTCGCGACGGCGGGCGTCATCCAAGAAATCTCGACGAAAGTCCAAGTGAGTTCAGAATCAGAATTTATGGAGGGGGGTGTTGATGCCGGCTACTCACATTCTGTTGACGGCACTCGTTCGTACACAGGAAGAGCCACAAGCGTCGCCGTACTTCCTCGTCAGAGGACGATAGTGCCGGCGACTCGCGGGAGTCGTCTGGGTCCGAGCGTGAAGACGACCGTGGCCGAAGATCACGTAAGCAGAGCCGAAAAAAGTCGTCCTTCAAGAAGAGCAAGAAGAAATCCCACAAGAAGGACAAGAAGCGAAGCAAGGACGGAGATCGCTCGCCGTCGCCCGTGCGCTTGTCATCCTTCTTGCAAGGTGGCTCAGATTCAGACTGATTGCACATAGACTCAGATTGCCCTTGAATAGACACCCGGGGGGTATTGTAAAGCTGATTCTTCAACTTTTACGCAAGTCCCTTGCGTCCCGACGGGGTACAGCTCGGTAATCATGCCATTCCGGAAACGGCCTTGCGGGCGGCGGACGAGACTGAGGTGAAATGGACGCCGCGGGCCTGGTGGAGGATGCGCAGCTGTCGTCTGCAGCGGTGCGGGAGCAGCGCGCGGCGTTCATGCTGCTCTTGCGCGACGGTGTGCGAGCCAAGCTGACGGACACGAGTCCTGCCCAGCAGAGGGACGCGGCCTGGCAGGCGCTGGCGTGGCGCAACGCGTACGCACTGGAACCGTATTTCCAGGAGACAGTCTGCGGTCGGCCGTTGCGAATCAAGCAGCTCCTTCAAGGCGAGCTCACGGGCTTCGGCACGGGTCTCACTGTCTGGCCCGCCGCGTGTTTGCTGCTCAAGCACCTGGAACACCGGTACGCGACCAACCGGCAAGATACAAATCTAGGCGACAAGCTGTTCGTGGAACTGGGGAGTGGGACTGGTGCCGTCGGGGTCGCCGCCGCCATGCTCGGGGCTGGCCGGGTCGTTATCACGGATGTCCAGAAAGTGCAGTTCCTGATGGAGGCGAACGCGAAGACCGCCCAGGAACTGTGTGGCGGCCATCTGCACGTCGACGTGGAAACGTACGAGTGGGGAGCCCCACCACCTTTGCGCCTCCTACACGACGATGGACGTCTACCGGACGTTGTCCTCGTCTCTGACTGCATTTTGCCGCGCCTGTACCCTATCGAGCCGCTGGTAGAAGCTCTCGACAGGCTCTGCGGGCCGCAAACAGTGGTCCTCATTAGCTACGAGCCGCGATACTACGAGCAGTTCGACCCGAAGGTCAAGTTCTGGGAACTACTCATGGCGAAGGACTTCGAAATCCGCGAGATTGATCCAGAAATGTACCATCCGCACTATCGTGCCGACGATATCGAAGTCTGGGAAGCTCGGCGACACACAAAATGAGTCCGAATGGTCTACTCAAGAGTGCAATATCAAGTCAAATCATCCGACTAACGGTCAAATATACAGTAAAAATAATGCGCGCTTTACAATGCCTTCTTGTTGCCATGTCACTCCTTCATGCGCCTCTCTTCACTGAGTCGACGCAGATGCTTGCAGCGCAAGGCAATGGAGCTCCACGTGGCGGGCAGTTTCCAAAGGGACGTCGATGTGGTGCATTTGCAAATAGTGCTGGACGCCATCGGTTGACAGGAGTGAACACAGAGCATCCACTTGTGCTGGGTCCTGCGGTAATCCACTTGCCATCGGTAGGTCGACCGAAGTCTTGCTGTTGCTGTGGATTGACACTTTTTCGTCGTTGACGACTTCATCGCCAACGAAACCGCCACTAATCAAGCCATTTTCCTCCACCTGCACCGCGTCTAAAGCCCCCTCATGCAACGCTGAGATTGTTCTTCTGGCTGATTCACGGACTTCGCGGTCTTCCGATTCGAGCAACTGGCCAAGCTGAAACGCGTCAGTTTCAGTAAGTGAGCCGGTGTCGACTAAGTACTCCATCTGGGCACGTAAGACGATAAGCTCTGACCGGTCATTCTTCGTTGGCATCTCCCCTCTGGCCGGATTCACCAGCATATACCTCCAAGCACCAAACTTGAACTGATTGAGAACAGACGGATACAGAGTGGAATCGCTTGCTGCAAGAACAACTAGCTCGGGTTGAGCGGCGTTGGCGTAGGTGAAGTATGAGGTGTAGCTTCTCCACCAGCTTTCGTGCTCAACGTCCACATCCTCGTGGTTATTTCGTGCCTCTTCTTCTTCCAGCTCACGTAGAGTTCGAGCGGCTTCCGTGCTCACCCATTCCCAGAACATTGGCCAAGCTACTGGACCGTCAAACCTGTCGTCCTGCAAGACGGCAAGCACGCCTTGATATCCACTTTCAGACACAGACCCGGATGCCTCGTAGAGTTTAGAGATGATAGCGATGCAGTCGGACTTGCTTATCTCGCCTGAGCCACTAGGATCGTACTCGTTGAAAAGGATTCTGGCTCCCAGTTCAAGTCGGTCGATTTGTTCTTTGGCGGTCTTGTAGCTGGTGAAATAGGACGCGGTGTAACCAGTGTACGCTTTGGAGCCAGCAAAGAACCCCAACATGCCACCGGCAATTGCAGCACCCGTGGCGGCAACGACACCGACTGGTCCAGTGATACCTACACCGGTCCAGATTCCAACTGCAGATGCTACGCTGTACGCCCCCAAGCTCGCACCAGTCGCGGCGGCGGCACCGCTAGCGATATGATGACCTGCCTTTAACCGGAAGTCCCTCATCATTAAGCGTTCGCTTGTAGCTGAAACAACACCCAAATTCTTCCTCTCAGATTGCTTTTGGCGGTAGTCATAGTAGTCTTTACCAATGTCAACGAGTATGGAGGCGATCGTCAAAGGGGCAGCGACAGCACCTCCTAGCGTAGTTGACGCACGAGACATTCCTTTGGCGATAACAACACCAGCACCAGCACGAAGCCCACTGTCCAGTGCTCCGTCTTTACCAGCCTTCACCAGACTTAAAATGCCCTCGGTCTTGCTACTCTTGTCCAGACCAAACTTCTTGACAACACGTTCAGACAGCACGATTCGCTTCTCTTCCATAACGTTCTTCGCGACGACAAGGGCTTGAGAAGCGCCTCGCCTGATATCTGACTTCTGAATAAAGCCCACACAGGATCGATCAAAGCGAACTACTGCCGATGAAGATTCTGGGCGCCAGTTCTCGACAATTCCATGGCCAAAGGAGGTTGTAACAGCTGAGCCAACAGGGAATTCAATCAACTCATCCAGTTTGACGGGCTGAACCTTGTCTTCTTCCGCGATGAAAGTGTTAGGAGGCAGTGGCTCTGGCTCTGTTGCTGATGAGAAGTATGTTGCGACATCCTCCGCTAAGTCAACACAATCGAAGAATTCGTCCTCCGCGAACGCTTGAAGGCGAGCTTCCTCATAGCCTGAAAGGCATTCGAAGAATTCATCGGCCACTGCATCATCTTCACTTTCAGTTCGAGATACGATTGCTCTGTCACTCTGGCCTCGAACGACCAGAGAACCCTGACTGATAACCTGCGAGTTTTTCACAACTGTGTTATCTGTCGGGCTATTGGCGTCTCCTTGTTCGTTTTCAAGTGCCGGAGCCTTGCTTCGGTTTCGAGCTCGGTGGTCATCCATCAGCAGGAGTAAATATTCTCCAGGCATGTTGCGAACGGCCTCGGCTTGCATGTTTCTCTTCGCACTGTCAGAGTATTGGTTCCATGCAGTCACAGCGAGTGCCACACTTGCTCCAACGACAACCGCCCCACCCAGCACCGATATCGTCTTCATACCGCTTCCCGCAGCACCTCCGTTAGCGTTCTGATTCGGCATGGCTGGGGCGGCAACATCGCCTGGAAGAACCTCGTCTGGCTGGACGAACATGATCTTTTCTTGCTGCTCTGCTCCGATCCCAACCTTACGAATCACCCGAACTCGGTCAGGAGCGAACAAGTTTTGGTGGTTGTTCGGAACGAGACCGTTGTTGGTGATTAGTGGGTCCACGCGCCGAATGCGAGCCTGGCCAACTACACTCGAACTTGATGACGTGAACCGCGACGTCACGTGAGAGGCCGCACCAGTCGCGCCATCGAGAACATCACGAAACGTTGAGATAGCTTCGTCCAGCGTCATCCCACCGACTGTACCTTGGCGCACAAACTCTTCTGTCCAGCTCGGGCCCTTCGATAGGTGTGCATCGTACGCCGCTCGCCCCTCCGCGTCCGATAAGACCTCGTACGACTCAGCTAAGAGCTTGAAGACTTGCTCTGCCATGCCTTTTTCGCGAGGATTCACGGCGCTAGACCAACGGTCTGGGTGCCACTTTAGGGCCAGATTCTTGTAAGCTGTGCGGATTTGGCGTGGAGTTGCAGTCCTTGAGACTCCCAGACGCTCGTAATAGTTCATACTTTCGTTGATCTGGATGGACGTCGACCGGCGCGCAATCGCATCCACGTACGCAGTCATTAAATGCTGAAGAATAGAGTTTCCTGTAAGTGTCGACGTTGCTGCATCATCGTCCTGGAGCTCACGTAGAACAGCGGATGCCTCGGAGAGAAGCTTATAGTCCTTGCTATCTTTCTTCATGAAAAGATACGTTCCGCAAGGGGCGTACTGATAGTCGAGTCCCTTGATGACGTTGAGCTCGCGGAATTTGTGAAACGTACTCTGCAAGATGTTGAGGCTCATCGTGATATACGCAGACGTCACAGAGCCAACGCCACTACCGACTGCTTTCTCCGCTCCCATGCCCACAAAAACGCTCTGCATTTGGGCAGGAAGCAGCTTGAAGAGCGTTTTGGTCGCCTTCGTGATAGTGAGGAAGCGCTCAGTCGTCTTGGTCAACATGGCCGCCGACTGGGCAACGTTAAGAATGCCAGGAATGCAATCAAACTCGTTCACAAGCGTCACGAGCCGCTTGGTCAGCCCCAATGGCTCCAAATAACCACGCAAGGCGTGCGAACTGATAAATGGCGAGCCAAAGCCCATGGCCATGACATGTGGGAGTGTGCGCTGCACCTCTTCAATGGGAAACTCACACCAGGGGTCGTGGTCGTTAACAGCTACCGCTGTTGAACCTGTTGGTCGCTGGGAATCCCTTTTCCGCGCTTCGATATCCTTCTTCTCCAGCATCTGGCGGATATTCGAGGGAAGTTGCTGGTAGACGAGCTCACACAATCCAAGTTGGGCAATGCTTCCGGCGATCGAGTGGCCACAGAGCAAGAGCGTTTTGTTGCGTACACGCGCCTGCGAGTATAAATCGCCGAGGTTTAGCTGCCGCGCGCGTTTCCAGAACGGCAAGTGGATGCGCGCGCCGCCATAGCGGTACACATACGGCTGCGCCAGAGGGACCGTGGACCCGAGCACGGTCTCGACGATGTCGCCCGTGGTCGTGGCGCGCACGGCGCAGATCACGGTGCTCTGCGACTCGACGACCACGAACTTGGCGTTGCACTCGATGGCCGGCAGCTGCAGCTGGTGGGGCAGCGGCGAGCTGCGAATAAACGCCTCGAGCTCCCGCCGCGCAGCCTCGCGCTCGGCCGCGGAGCTCGGCGCATCGCCTCCACGCGAGCTGGTGACGACGGCGGCGCATAGAAGGGCCGCGCTGAGCAGCTCTGTCTCGCTGGAGACGGCGCCGCACCACCAGGCGGGCGCGTTGCTGAGCGGAGCCTCGCGCATCTGGAACGTCGAAGTGAACGCGAAGGATGGCACGCAGTGGAGCGAAAGGTTCCGTCAGGATCAGAATGGGCTCAGAAATGATTGAGAATGGACTCAGTTTCTCCGAACGGACGCTGGTTGGGTGTGGCTGAGATGGTTGGATTGGGCTCGAAGAGACCTGGGGTACTATTAAGCCAGAGGTCGCGCGTGAGGGGGCACAATAGCGGAGAAGCCACAAAAGGCTCGTGAGAAGCTCCTTTGTGAATGGTGACGAGCGGACGCTCGCTAGTATTGTTGAGGCCATGTACACGACGGCGGCGTTCGACCAGCTCAAGCGCGAGTCGCTGCGCAAGCTGCGCGACATGGAGGACAAAAGCCCCAAGGGAAGCGTGGACGAGCCGATCGTTGACATGATCCGCATGATCAACGACCACCCAAACTACGTACGTGTCCCACCATGATCATTGCCGATGGCGTGCGCTCATCCGATTCCACAGGTCACTAGCAGCTCCTGCTCTGGTCGTATCGCTGTTTTCCGCGGCGTGCCTGCAGGCAGCGTGCCGGCAGCGGATGGCCAGGAGACCAACGGTACGTCAGACCACCTCATCACCAAGGGCGGCAAGTGGCTACTCGCGGAGCACGCAACAGTCACGATCGACCAGTTACGCGAGGCGCTGGCACCGTCCTCAGATGAACCCGCTGTGGCTAGCAATATGGTCATCTTCAAGCACGAGCCGTTCATCATGCACGTCGTCTGCCGCGATGTCGACTCTGCCAAGGAGCTGCTGCAGTGCGGAATTTCCTGCGGGTTCCGGGAGTCAGGCATCGTGGTGGGCAACAAGAAAATCATGTGCGCAATTCGCACGACGGCGAATGCAATGGAGGTCCCGCTTTGCCGCAACGTCGATCAGATTCTCGTCAACGATACGTACTTGGAGTGGCTACTCGACATCGCCAACGACAAGTTCATTGCAAACCGCAAGAAGACGGACCAGCTGTGTGCAGCCATCTCAAAACGCTTCGTGGAGACTGCGCAGCCGGCGAATGGCACGAGCGCTGCATCTGGGCGGCCAGCTCCTCTCAAGCGCGCATTGAGCACCGTCTCGCTGCGTCGTTGTCGAGCGATTCCCAGCTCAGAGGCTGGGCGATTACTGCAGCGCGCAGGACACTCCAGCGTGCAATATAAGGGCGATGTCTACGTGTTCGGTGGCCAAGGCCAGACTGCTTCGGGCACTTCGTCGAGACTTTCGGATCTGGTCATCGTGTCCGCCAGTGATGATGAACATAGTTGCCGTGCAGTTGAAGCATCAGGCGAGGTACCATCGCCGCGAATGCATCATTCCTCGGTCATCGTTGGCAGCAGAATGGTTGTCTTTGGTGGTCGCGCAGGACCACTGAACTGCTTCAATGATGTACACGCGTTTGACATTGCGACGCAAAGCTGGTCTAAACTCTCCGTCGACGGAGATGTCGTTCCAGATGCTCGTTGGAAGCACTCATGCAGCGTCGGTACGTTGTCTGTGGTTGTGGTACCATCTTACTGGATCCTAATGTAGCATACTGTTCCAGTTGACACAACGATGTACATTTATGGCGGCCGTAATGCGTCCAAAGTGTTTGACGACCTGTTCGCATTAGATCTGTCACAGGAGAGTCTGTGTTGGCGGAGAATCGGTACGTTTGGCAGGCCATCAGATACTGCTCTCAAGGTTGCTCATGTTATTTGACTGTGTAGAATGTGAGGAGGTCCCAGCCGCTCGGTTCGACCACGTCGGCGTGGCTATCGCAGCTTCAAAACAGCTATTCGTGTGGGGTGGTCTTGCTTCATTGGACGAGACTTCATGCGCTGATGCCAAGCGCCGCGACATCTTTTGGCTGTTTGACACAGAGAAATGCAAGTGGGAGCAACGGGTGATTAAGAACGCGGATAAAGGCCCCATCGCCGGCCTGTTTGGAGCAGCTGCCTGTGCTGTGGATGGCGGCTCGCATGTCGTGGTGTGTGGCGGCACAAGCGCGAGCAGCACCACGGAAAACAGCAAGACATCTCCTCAGAAAATTTATTCTCTCAGTACTTCAACGATGGAATGGCAGCTGCTTGGCGCGATCGATAACAGCAACAGTAGTAGCAGCGACCATCACGCACGCGCGGCCCTAGTCTACTCCACAGGTACTTGGCTCCCAGGTCGAACCGAACTACTCGTGGTCGGCGGTGGCTTCCAAGTGTTCGGATTTGGGCAGTGCTACTCGTCGTCTTTTGCGTGCGAGCTAGTTGTCGTGCACAAAAACGGCTCGTCAGGGGCAACAGTGACTCCGCCACCGTCAACCCAAGCGGGCGAATCCGCGCCAAACTCCTCAACGTCGGATACTGCGTCGGTTGCCCCTCTAGATGTGACACGCCCACTCGGCGTGTTAGCTCAGAAGTCGCAGGTAAAAGCCATCAAGACGCTGCTCGAGGCAACGGGAGTCTACGACAAGTCTCGTCGCGTGCACATCGTCCCTGAACGCCACGTAAGCGGGTCAAGCAGTCCCGCGTTTTTGCTACCTGTTACATCCGAGATCACAGCTGCCCGAATGATGCAACCTGAGCTCGAGCCTCTTGAGATCGTAATTGATGAGGATTCGTACGGGAACAAGTTCGGCAAGGCCGCGGGCTCGAACCGCAACGACTTGGTGCGACTAACCATCGAGCACTACGCCACACACCACGCGCTGCCTAACAGTGTGGCGTCAGCTATTCCCGACCGCTACGAGTTTGTGAGCGACGTACTGTTAGTTCCACGCGGAACGTTCCTCGAGCCCGAGTGGGCTTCCATCGCAGACGAGATGTGGGCGGCTGTGTGCCAGGCAACAACGCCTCGCTTGTCTCGAGTCGCGCGGAAAGAGTTTATTGACGCCGGCGAAAAGCGCCAGAGCCGAGTCGAATTGCTGTATGTAAACGTCCCGGCCATTCAGTCGTCCCGACCTAGCCAATATGGGTGGGTCGAAGTGCGCGAGAACGGCATCACGTACGGCTGGGACTTGACGAAGGTTATGTTCTCATCGGGCAACGTCACCGAAAAGGCTCGCATGGCCTCCATCGGATGCGAAGGCGACGTCATCGTCGATTTGTTCTGCGGCATCGGCTACTACGTCGTGCCTTTCCTCGTCCACGGTGGCGCCGCCTTTGTGCACGCCTGTGAGTGGAACCCGGACTCGATTGATGCGCTCCGCTTCAATCTCAAGCGCAACCACGTCGCCCACAAGTGCCAGATTTACGAGGGTGATAACCAGATCCACGCTCCCACCATCGGCGCCATCGCGGACCGAGTGAACCTGGGGCTCTTGCCCACGAGCGAGAAGGCGTGGCCACTCGCAGCCCAGGTGCTCAAGTCCGAGGGCGGCTGGATGCATGTCCACGACAACGTGGCTGTGGAAGACCGAGAGACCTGGGAGCACCGTGTCGTCGCCAGCATCGAGAGTCTGGGTCTGCAGTACGGGAAGCGCTGGCGTGTCACGTGTGAGCACGTCGAGAAGGTCAAGTCGTACGCACCGAAAGTGCACCACCTTGTCGCGGACATCAAGTGCGTAGCCGTGGGTCAAGAAGACGACTGAGGCAAGAACGCTCCATGATAAATAGAATGTCTATTCTCGAATTTTGTGAATCAGTAACACCTCATGGGGTTCTAATCCTTCTGCCGAGCTTTTGGCAAGTGCTTGACAAGGCAAGTTGCAGAGAACAGCGGCGACAAGGATGGCGGCGAAGACCCGAGCGACGCGGATGCTGGCGCGGATGCGCCTCCAGGCCACGCGCAGCACACGTGCAATGATCACTTTCGGATGGGCCAGCGGCGTGACTACAGCGCAGGTGAGAAGAGTCATGTATGGGTGACAGGATCCACTGCATCGTTCGTGACAATGGTCCGTGTCTTGAAGGGAGCCGTTGCGACCTCCGTGCTGCAGCAGCATCAGCGAGCAAACACTTCGCTGGTAGCCGCTGCGGCGAGTGGTGCACTCGCAGTGGCTGTAGTTGCGACGAAGGAAGCATGGAGTGAAGAGACTACTGAGAAGGTGTGGTCAGCAGGCGTTGGTTAGCAGCACAAACGCACTGACGATGGGTTTGAGTATGGAGTAGACTTTAGAATATGCCGAAGTGGTCGAGCTTCTGCGTGAACTAGTGTCGGAGTTCCGGGCGACGCTCAAGAGCACCGAATCGCGGATCCCCAAGTCGTTTCCGATCCAGAAGATCGCGATCTCTCGGACTCACGCGCCGAACGGGGTCTCGACTATTCGCGTCGAGTTTGTGTGCCCGCCGTTCGTCGACCAGGAAGCCATCTTGGGGCGATTTTTGCTCGGTTTGCAGCAACAAAAGAAGGGTCGCACCCAATCGCCCATCGAAGTCATCGCTGTGCAAAGCAGCGAAGTGGACAAAAAATCGATTGTCGAGTCGTACGACCAACCTTCGGTGAATTTTTTGTACTTAAGTGGCCACGGCTCCTTTCAGTTTTTGCGGGACACGTCGATGCAGGGCAACAAAGGCACCAAATTCGTCTTTTACAAGGACGACTCATTAACCCCCAGCGAGGTGGAGGCTGTCGTAGAAGCATACAAAGAGCTGTACTCGTACCCGAACGTGCACGCCTTTTTCAAGTTTGAGCGTGACCAGACGCGACGTAAGATGCTCGTTGACCGTGGACCGAGTTCTCCAAAACTGAGCGGACGCCCGGGGTCGAAGGTACGATGCTGAGTTGCTGTGATGCCTGGGTGTGCTAGCTCCTCACAGCGCTACTTCAACAGGAGGAGGCTATTCAACAGTTGCAGGGTCTCGGAATTGACGTGTACGAACCAAGTGACAGCGAAGACTCACTGAACTGGGACAGCTTGGTAAGCTTTAAAGCCTGTTCTTTCCTCTTAGATGTAAGTTTGACGAAGATATTGTGTTTGTAGGCTGGTTATGACGAGGTCAAACTCGAGATAGAGGACACGGTTGTTCTTGCTCTGCAGAATCCAGAGCTGTACGACCAGATCGCGCGGAAAACTCGCGCTAGATACGAAAGCAACCGCCCTCGTGCTGTGCTTTTTGAGGGGCCACCCGGTACGGGCAAAACCCTTAGCGCACGGATCATCGCGCAGCAAGCAGGCATCCCCATGATTCACATTCCAATCGAAAGCGTCGTGTCAAAGTGGTATGGCGATAGTGAGAAGAAGATGTCGGCAATTTTTGACGCGTGCGAAAAATTCGACGGTGCAATCATCTTCATTGATGAGGTTGGTGTCGGTTCTTTAGAGTTGCTTGGCCGTGTGAATGACCGAGTACGTTTGGTGGATGTAGATTGACGCGTTGGCGGGCGATCGTTCTGGCAGCACAATGCATGAAGCATCTCGTCGTATCTTGTCTGTGCTATTACAGAAAGTTGAAGGATTTGCTTCAGCGAAGAAGACGACAGTCGTATGCGCAACTAACCGGTACGCGGTAGCGATGTTGTGTGATGCATCACAATGGCTATTAACTGGGCTCTATGAAACTCAACGGTAGAAAGCAAGACCTGGACTCTGCATTGATCAGTCGCTTTGACTTGAGCATTCGATACGAGCTCCCTAATGAACATACACGGCGAGCGGTATTCGAAAGGTGCGTTGCCCCTTGCCCTGGCCTGGTGGTGTTCAACGACATAAGCTGTGTGAATCAAACTAGATATGCGCGACAGCTGAACGAGGATGATCTCGCTCAGCTCGCCGGGATTTCGAGTGGTCTTTCGTGTAGAGACATCAAGGAGGTGCGTATAGTTGATGGGGCATCACTCGTGAGCTTGCACGATAACGAGGAGGATTCTAGATATGCGGGTACGCTGAGCGCAAATGGGCGTCAAAATTGTTGAAGAAAGAAGTTACGGATGAACTGCCATCCGTTGTGGCCTACATGGATGCGACCAAAGTGCACGCAATGGGAGTGAGCTCGCAAGGTCCCGGAAGCGAAGTATTCGAAGCTTAGAGGCAGGGTTGGATAGCGGAGCGAATCTGAGTTGTCTTCGATGATCTTTGTATGGGTGTTCAGTCAACTGCAAGCACCGAGTCGCGGCTCAGTGACGCGAACTCTTGATATTGATCGTGAAGGTCACTTGTGAGTTGCTTCAGTGCCGGTCCGATGCTCGCTGGATAAGGCAAAATAAGTACTCAGCTTTCCAAAACGAGCACACATAGGACCCACCCAGAAGGGACAATGCCATTTTCAAGAATTTCTGCGCTTCATCGATCAGCTGACGACGATGACATTGGACTCCCTAAATGTAGCCTCAACTTCAGTTGAAGATTCCACGCCAACGAATACAGTACATACCAAGTTCCACGCCCTGATTACGAACCATTCCGCCTCCATTTCGGAAATCTCGAAGTTCACACTTTCATGAAGTTGAACCAATTGCCCAAACCAATCCAAAACTTCTTCTCGAGCCTCAGCCAAGGTGACCAATCGTCGAAACAAATATACCATCTGAGTTGATTCAAGATGATCACTTTGAAGGATGAGCTGGAGACTGCCAAGAGTCAGCATTACATCAGGAGAGACAGTTCATCGTAGTGAAATACCCGAGCTTGAACATATCTCGCGCAAGGCCACGATAAGCGCTTCGGACCTATTACACAGCTTGTCAGCACGATCTCGGTAATAGTTCCGAGTTCAATGCGTTCTCGTCCTCACTTCTTTAGCTTCATCAATGGAAGCTGCTTGTAAAATCAGCTCTACACAAAGCATGATTGGTGGGAGTCAAACGGGATCGAGTGCGCAAAAGGGAGTAGGGTGTACCTCCGACTTCGATGTAATTGCTAACCGATCTCAGCATTTCTTCTTGGCACAACTTGCGGAGAGAAGCTACGTCAGGATCATATAAACGAAGTCTTGATGCTAGCTCACTCTTCACCTACGAATGAGTTTAGTAGAAACGTCAACGCTCAATGTGAAGAGCCGAACTACCACGAAGTCTTCGTGTTCTCTGCTAGCTGATCGCTTGATTCGAGCAACGAGCTCAAGCACACTCGCCAAGCTGTCGCGATCCAACTTGTCGAACTCAACCATGACCGTACCGAGGGCAGCAAGCAAACATTCCGCCTCTCGTTGTGCGATTTGGCACTCAACACCAAAAAGCCTGAATGCCTGTTGCGCACAATCTGCCGCCCGAACGAAAAGTTGTCCGTTATTGCAGCTCCGAGCTACGTTGAAGCTTCGGTGTGTACACGTGAATAGTATTCATCATTCAGAGTTGGGACCAGAGAGCACAGCTCACCTCATTGTGTAGAACCAAACAAACACGGCTGGAGGAGCAAAGCGATCGATCGAGGTAGAATCTTGTTTCTCTGCTTGAAATAGAAACATGTCCACGTAATTCATGAATTTCGTCGCGTACGAAGTCGTCGAGGACTTTTCGGCATCATTACTTGTCGTCGAGAAGGCTCTGAGAGTGAGCTGTGCTGTGTTTTGGAGTAAAATGCCGATCGGCAATTCTTCTATCATTTCTTTCCCGTTTCGCAAAATGCAGCAAAGGTCATCCATGATGGCGAGGCAGATGTCTTCTAATCCCCGATTGTGAGCGCAGTAAGCGTAAGTGACTAGATCTTGGGGCTTGAAGTCCTCTCTTGTCTTCAATTGCCGACACAAGTCCAGAGCAACGTTGTGATCATCATTGAGTCCGAGCAATGCTTCAAACATAGAGAGCAGGGATGCTTTCGAAGAATCCAAGTCCATTGCACTCTTTGCCCAATTCCAGCTCTCTCTGTAACTGCTGGCCTTCAAAAAAGCTGCAGCCATGACACTATCGAGGAAGTTAGGCTTTCTTTCTCAGCATGGCTATGCTATCTGTACCGTTTGAGTGAAGCCAACTCGACAGGAGTAGAAGCGAGTTCTAGTGCAAGCTCGGTCCACCCCAAGCATTCCTATTATTCGTTATGAGATGTTGATCAGTAGCATTAACCTGGTACAGATCAACCACTTTACCTCCACAGTGCCTTCGTTCAAAGTGTTTTTGACCGCATCATGAACTATCAGCAGGGTGCGTTTCGCTTTACCATTCATCGTCACGCTTGTATCACTGGCACGGTTAGTTCGTTGTTAGAGGCCCTCTTACACGGCGTGGACGAACCTAGACATCGTCTTGACTGTTTCACACAGTCGAGCCACCTCGGACATCGATTGTGCTCGATGCTGCGGCATATCAGACGTTGCGAGGGCACACGCCAGATCAAGTCCAATTTCGAGAGTATGATCTCCATAATGGCGCTCCAGCTGACGATAGATGTTTATCGATTCTGCGCTGAAGGCGCTAGCTTCGGCAAACATACGCGCTCCAGCGATTGAAGCAGCAACATCGTTCATCTGAAGCAAATGATTCATTGCGGTAGTTGCCTTGACAGACATATGCTGGTGAAGGTAGAGTCTGATCATCGTTAGGAACGCTGAAGGAGGTCTGTTTGGTCCGAGAAGAGCGAAGCATGCCTCTGCTTTTTCAACATCTCCTAGGTACTCGAGAGCACACAGGAGAGCTGTGAGGTAACTTTGTCTGTATGTAGCCGGCGACCAGCCTTCTCTTATGTCTTGTGATTCAACAGCATCACATAAACGAAGAGCTTCTTCTGACAACATGACCAACTCTTCAAAGCGACCGCGGAGATTGCAATCGTCGATAAGACGTTGAACTAGCTCCAGAAGCCTCTGACTGTTTCCGCACATGTATGGCAGCAGCATTTGAAGCTCATGCAGAGTCTCTACAAAACTTGACACAGCAAAGTCATCGCTTGTGTATGCTTGTAGCAGGTGGCCCGCACGGAGACGATCGACGCAGAAGTCCCACAGATCTTGTAGGATTTCATCAAGCTCCACACCACTTCTGAACCGCGTAAGAAATGAGAGACCCAAACGACCCCAAATATCGTTCGCATGCCCAAGAGCCTCCTTTGCCAAAACTAGATACTCATAGCACTTGTTGCTTGCTGTTGATACCGTGTCGATAAGCAGAGAACCGATACGCCCGTAGGAGCGAATCACGTCCAAGCAGTCATCTACGAAGACACTCTGGTCTCCTGCACTGCTGGTCGAATCCATTTCAACGCCCCTAGAGCATGTGAGCGCCAGTCCCATGACCCGAGCAGCCAGAAACCGCACGAAGAGAATTAAAAATCGCCTTTCGTTACTGTCGCTCGAAGTGCGTTCTTGCGGTCGAGACTGGTACTTCTTGTACGTAGTTCTGGCGGCATTATACAGCACGATCCCGCATTCCATGAGCTGGTCTGCTGGTAGTATGAGCACGCGTTCTTTGCTCATATTGTCCACGAGAGCGTGCAGTTCCTTTGCGTGAGTGTCCAGTGCCGTCGCTTTGGCTCGCTGCGCGTCGCCGTCGTCGCCCAACTTCGTCGGCGCCGAGTCCAGTACCTCAAGCGACGCGACGACCTTCTCCACGCAGTCGATGACGCCCGGAGTATGCGCGGCCTCCATCTTGCCTTTGGTGCGTCGTGGTTTCCCTTTGGCCGGCAAATTTCCCTTTGGGTCTTCCACCCCGCCTCCAGGTGGCAACCATCACTCTGAACTTCAATACAGCGTAATATCAGTACTCGCAGAAACTCGTGCGGTTCTGGATAATCGATTTCTGCAGGTAGAAGCGTTTACCGGAAGAAGCCTACCGCGTGGCTCTATTGGAAATGACGGCTCAGCGATTGATGCGCGTCGCGCTGGCGCTCAGCGTCGGCATCTCGCTTTGCGCGGCCGCGCCGAAAGTCGACATCCGAATTGTCACGAGACCACGACCGGAGCCGCCCACTCCCGAAGTTGGGCCATTCCCCTTTCGCTCGCCAGCCGATCCCAGCGGTGAGAATCAAAACGCAGAGCCCTACTCGGCCTCGTGGCGATGCTCATTTTGCCATTGAATAGGCCCGTTCTCGGCGTATGCGGACTCCGTCGGTTGCATGACCAAGTTCCCCGCGGAGATTGATGGAAAAAGGTGCGGCGTAGCTGAAACAGACTGGAGAGATGTGGGCTAACTGGGGTTGCAGCGTCCTCATCGACATTTGCCACTTGAAGAACGTCACCTTTATCGAAGCCCCACCCACTCCTCCAAACGATGATGCACCAGTGGAGGTACAGCCGTCGCCATCTGCTACTGCGGTTGAAGCTACTGTGATCGACTCACCGGGCTCTGTTGACTCGGCGCCATCAACGACGCCCCCCGACGAGGGAGCTGTGCCTCGCCGAGAAATCCTCGGGTAAGCCAGTTATGATAGCACGATTCGTCGAAACCGTGGCTAATTCCATTCCGTTGATCTTGGTGCCAGTATTTTCCGAGGGTGGAAAATCGATCCAATCTACAAGAAGTTCAAGTATGCAGTGTTCGATGACGGTGATTTGTGCGGCCCCCATGGGACTGAGCAATACTCGGTCACTGTCGAACTTGTTCGATCGTCTCAAAGTGATGCGGCCCCACGCGCATACGACCTACGCCAGCTTTCGACGTGTGCGTTTGCTCTGCGCGTCGAGGCGTATGTTGCAGAGTACGAGCTCTTTGCGTCTAGTGGAATCCACACTCCTGGAGTGGTTGACATCAGTGACGCGGACGAAATGTTGCCTCAAATCTGTGGAGAAATGAAGTGCCAGTACAGTCACGTCGCAGGACGAATTGAGAATGTCCGACAAGAGATCGAGTCGCTTAGGAACTCTCTAAGTGAACTTGTTTCATGGGGATCTAGTTCAGTCGCTGCGCTAAGTGTATCTGCTGCGACTTCCATTATCCAGTCGTCAACCAATGTCATGGAGAAAGCGCTTGAAGTGCTGCAGTCAATCGAGAAAATCGAGCAGGCTGCTGAGGATGCTCGCAAGACCATCCATGAGAAGGCTAATGTTGAGGAGGAAAGCGACGTCATCGCGACAAGCTGAAAGAGCTCTCAGAGTTAGGTCTGAATCAAAAACAATTTACCATACCGTGTAGTTTTTTTGTTCAAACTTCACACCAAATTAAGACTCGGGCTTTGTGCGAAGGCGACATTTATCGCAAACTCAATGATTCCATTTATGCCCGGCGCTCTGTATGATGATTTCAATGAGAGAAGTGAGCTTGCGATCTTGGTCCAACGACGCGCTCTAGAAGATGATCTACGCGAACTTCAAGAGCGCAACCGCGAAGTGTTGCGGCGCAAGCGACGCCGTTTAGTTGTGTATGGAGTTCGTTGCAGCTCGGATTATTTCATACGCATTGACCGTTGGTTCACACAGGGAGCAACTCCAACACATCCATAAACTTGTTGAGAGACTGCAGGTACAGAATGGAGTGAAAATATTACGCCGGGAAAGCTGACCGTATGGTTGTAGGAGTCGAAACATAACCAGCAACTAGAAGCGAAAGCAGAGCACGCCGCGTTTCTTGTGAATTGCGAAGGGCACGAGTCTTCTAGGGACTGGATGTTGCGTAGACTGATAGAACAAAACGAGGAAATCCACGCGATGATTCGGAAGCAACTCAGCACCCCAAGGTGACTCAACATGAAATAATGACATTAATCAGCGCTACGTTGCTAACTCGTTTTGACCAAGCAAGCTCGTCAAATTGCAGTGGAAGTTCATACATGGCAACGTACGCGAAGGGTGGGAATGAAGTCGATTATTCAATTAGCATCGCATCACCAGCAAAGAAACTGTCCATCACGAAGGATGTATCACCTGCAGTTGGAACAGTTACTCACGAACTTCCACGCGAGTCGGAAACAGTCGATAGCCTACCCGTAGTTGAATGGACTGACTACGAGGAAGATGTAGGTTCCTAGCGATGGAATGTGTAAGCCGTGCTGGACCTGACGGAAAATTGCCGCAGCTGCTCCAGAAACTCCTCTGCGGAGCCTCAGGCGCGAGCGTCGCTCCAACAGAGGAACTGGGCGATGCCAGGACAGTTCAAATCGACGAGGGCAATCTGCCGATCTTGCTCAGAAAGAATCAGCTGGAAAAGCAAGATCGCCAACAAAGCCGTCGTAGAATTGTCCAGCTTCTCAACACGTCTGCGATATCAAATACGGCGGACATTCGCCGTCCACGATGGCGCATCGAGAAGGATATCAGTGACGGCATCATTCGTCCATTCGGGGAGGGTGCTGTTGTCGAGCAGCCAATGCCTCTACGACAGGTCTTTCGCTCAGTCTTTGTCGTGGTCCTTACTGTTGTGGAATTCAAGCGGCTACTCTACAAGAAGAAGCTGCGTTGGCGTGAGAAGAGTATACAGGTACAAATGAATCGGGTGCTTGCTCTTGTGATTTATTGTTGTATGATGAAATGCAGGACCTGAAGCCGATGTTCGAGATATACTTCGATGCAACGCGTGCGTGGCTGGGCAAGGCTGTAAAAATACCACTACTCTCGATCCTTCATGAACCGGGTCTTGACATCGACGTGCGCACGAAGGGTGGACTGTTTCGTGCGTCGAAAGGCATTTCGAAACTCTTTGGAAGAGCTGCTTCAGTTGCGGTGCTATCAAACGTCACGGCTACTGAATGCACTAAGCTCGTAAAACTTAAGGTGCGGGTTAAGGGAGTTATCGACGGGATTGTGCGAGATATTGAGAAGGACGATATGCCGAATGGCATCCAAGACTTCTTGAAGCGCCTAACTAGCAATGGTATCTACTTTCCATCCACGGTAAAGGGCCAAATCAGCCGTAGTGATGTGCTTCATGTTGACTAACTAATCGTCGTTATCTCCTTCAGTATCCGCTGTTTGCAACAGAGACTCAAGCACTAGAACTTGACCCGCTTGGAGCTACTCAGTTCATGCAGAGCGATTGGACCTCCCTACAGGGTCGATCTTACTCACGTTTTCAAATCGTCGTCATCAACTTCATCGTGGTGCGAATATTGATCCCGTTTGTTATTTTGCGCCCATGGGACGTTGGGATCAGTCGGGGTATTCCGCCAAGAGGTGTAATGGCGAATCTGAAGAACGTGGCCTCAGTACTATACATGATCGCGTTTCGGCTGACGCCCCTCCCTCCTATCACCGAGGGAGAATTGGGTGGTAGTCGGAGGTCCATTCAACAGGTTGCCCCTGTGCTAACAAGCCACGAGGACTCTTTCGTGACTATGGATGCGTCATGCAAGTCAGCGGAGAACGCTGGGGGCAGAGAAGGATTCCTAGATCTCTCTGAGATTCAACGATTACTCATTCCAGAGAAGAGCTTGCCAGTCCGACAGCTGGAGGCATTCATTGATGAACAGCAGCAGCGAATCAAGGCTTCAGTGGCAATGCTTCGCGGAAGGATTCACCCGGCAAACTGGGGCTTGAAGGAAGGACAAACTGAAGTACAATAAATTATTCCATTGCGATTAAAATTATACACACACGGGATATCCAAATCTCGTTTAACTCACGACAAATACACCAGGTGTATCCCGCGACGCATGATTGGTCGGTCATTGTTGGCCTTTGCGTAGCCAATTCGTGAGTGGGTAGTCACGGCGGTCGCTCGACGTGGATCGCGAAGAGTGAATGCTGGAGGAACCACCTGCGGCCGTCCGGGTATGGCTTCCCATGAGTTGATGGGAGTTCTTATTCACTTGAGGGAGTTGATTCGAATGTACCGATCGCTTCGGTTCTTTCGGAATAAAGTAGTTCGTGAGTTTCCCGGTTTCGTCATAGCCCCTACGGCAAACAACGTGGTCCGAAGCTTGCACCGGTGGTTCATGAGACGGAGCCAAATTGTACGACCCATACTGGTTCGGGTTGTAGTTGCTTCGACCAAATCCAGCTTGAGAGCGCGGCATGTTTGATGTCGTCAGAGGTCGCACAGCAACATCTGTGTAGGCACTCGAGCGGAAGCTAGATGGCTCGACGCGACTGGGTAGACCTCCGATCGACGATGAAGAACTCAACCCAGGCTGCAGTGAGGTGTTGGACGTCGCACCAGCTGGAGAAATCGAAATCTTTCGTTTCTTGGGTTCCAGCGGATGGGGTGTTGCGTAGTCTGCAGGGGAAAAAGCACGCTTTGATTCCATTGGACTCTTCATTTTCCTCTTTCCGGGTCCATCCGTGTCAATATCTGGCATGTTTCCACCGACATTCCCAAATTGTGCCTGTAGACTCTGGACCATCGACTTGAGCTTTGCTTTCTCTTTGACAACCTTTTGATATTGGTCATGGCGGAACTTGCATGCTTTCTTGAGAGCAGCTACCAGTTCACGAGGATTCTGAACCTCGTCCTCAAGTGCGTCGGCGTCGCATGTGTTCAAGTAGTTGACGATGCTTTGGTTGACGGCCATCTGACGCGCAACTTCGGTCTGTCTACTCAACTCGATCTGGTACTTGGCAACCTTGCTCAGAAGCTCGTTTTTATTAGCCTCGAGCGAGCCCACGCGATGCAAGAGTGTCTGCTTGTCGACCAAAAGCTGCTCAGTCTGGTTCCGCACGCGCTTCATCTCGCTCAAAAGCATATCGTGCTGCTTCTTTTGCCACTGCAGGCGATCGATCAGGATGGATAGACGCTCGTTGAGAGCTGCTACTTGTGGCTCGTGGCTTCCCTGAGCGCTCGCGATGACCTCCGCTGTAGACGGTTCGGTCGTCTCGGGCAGCTCGAGAAAGAGCCTGACCAATTGTTTCGTCGACGCATGGCCGCGACAGCTTGGGCACTGGTCGTGGACTTGCAGTGCCTGCGTGATGCACTCTTCGTGGAACACATGGCCGCAGGGGCACGCGACGAGGTCCACGCGTAGGTCTTCGAGGCAGATATGGCACTCCTGAGTCTTGGTGGCCGCACCGCTGGCGGGAGGCGGCGCCGGTTGCAATTGCGGTTGTTGGTGGAGCGGCGCGTGTATCGTGCGCGAGCCGTAGACGCCGGAGCGCGTGCGCTGCATGGTGCTCGGTCTGTTTCTGGAGCTGGCGCCAGTTTCCACGCTGGTCTTGTGACTTGGTCCTACCATCACACGGACCTGGAATAACTTTTCATAACTTTTCAGACTTTTCAGGTCCGGCACGAATCTATGCAGCTTTATTCTGACCAATCACAGGAAACTCGACAAACGTATAAAATTAGAATTAAAAATGCAAGTGACAAAAAGAGGTGTAGTTTACAGAAACGTTAGTTCTTGAGGACCCCATCAGCTCGGCCCTAACCCTTATAAGCAAGAGTACGTAATTACCGATGTTTATGTGTAAAAATGCTCCAGTTCGAACTTCAGGTTGGTTCAGGCTCCCATGGCCGCCAGCCAACGGAGCCCACCACCAATCAAAGCCTTTGGGCGAGTGGCTTGGAACAGTGACGGCTAGTAGAGTTTAGAAGACCCGAAGGAAAATGGTGCGTGCGATTATGACAGCGCCGCGGATCGGGGATGGGCGATGGAGACGGCAGCAGCGACAGCGATGGCCCGCAGTTCTTAGTGCCGTTGCACCGGATATCGTATGAGACGAGAAGCGTCGAGGCGTGGAAACGGAAGCGAAGGGCGATCTGGACGAGGCGTGTATCGTGAACTCGAGTGTCGAGATAGGACAGACAACTGCAGAGATAACCGCGGTCGACGACGGATCAGTGTCGGTTTACTTGAGCTGTCGCTTGCTGCTGCCCATCTACTCTGCCCCGATCGACCGAGCGAGAGATCCACCAGCAACAGACGAGCTGACTGCGCTCTTTGTGTCGAACGTGTAGCCAAAGCAAATCACCGACATCCGCGATTTCCTTCAGAAGGCGCGCCGAAAGGACGCCCGCTCGGTGAAGATCAAGAAGACCGCCCAGGTCGTCAAGTTCAAAATCCGCTGCTCGAAGTACCTGTACACCCTTTGCGTGACGGATACCGAGAAGGCGGACAAGCTTACCCAGTCCCTCCCTCCTGGTAAGATTCTCATTCACTCCTTACCTACTAGAACTGGGACCTGATTGGGGCGCTTTTTATGTATTACAGGACTTCAGCGCAAGGACATCTAAGTGGTAACTTGGATTGCGGCATAAGTAAACGCACGGTCTTCTACTTCCTCCGTCCGCGTGGCTCGGTTGTCCTCTTGTCTTGGCGCTGTGATAGTTCATTTTCCAGTCACCACTTCTGGAAACTTTCATCGCATCAAAATGGAGGATTGCTTTTATCGGGTCCGACGAGATTGGTTTCGGTTCTTGCGTTGTGTTTTCATTGCTTTCTGTACTACTGCGTAGTATTTTGAACTGGCAGCGCCGTGTTCTGTCGTGACCTTGACGAGCTCTGCAACTGTGGTCGTCGGCGCGAAGCGACTTCGTGTAGACGAGGTGGCTACTGAAGCTTTGTCCACATAAGATTTTCGAAAGCTCAGTCAACGTCAACGACAGAGAATAATGGCGTTGCCACAATAGGGTATCCAGTTTGACACGAGGAAGGATCACGATCAGAAGAAGTAAAGTTTCACTATTGATGTGTTTCGCAACGTCCGAGCAAAAATATTGGTGTCGCATGACACCGCGCTCGAGTCCCTGGCGACACGCTGACGTGGATTTGTCGAGAATATTTCGCCAGCACGATGGTTTACACCGAGTTCTTGCGAGGCGGCGGAGAGTGAGCAGCAGCAGGAGATGGAGAGCGCGAGCGACGCGGGGAGTCGCGGCGAGCACCTGGCGACCGCGAACGCGAGTGACGATCAGGAGACTGATCGCGGCGAGGCGAGCGCGAGCGACCGCGGCCGCTGTCTGACGCCGCGGTGACACGGATGTACGAGCCGCGGAACTCCTTGTCATCAAGTTTCTGGATGGCGTTTTCCATATCATCACGCGTCTGGAACTCAGCGAGGCTGTTGTCACAGAATAAGACGGCTTCAGTACTCAGCACCATAATTCACCTTCGACGAGAGCCCACTCACGCAGTGCCGTCGCTGTTCACGTCACAGAACGTGACTTCACCAGCCGTACGGAGATGGTCCTTCACGTCGCGCCAGTCAACACCACGCGGAAGGTCAGTGATGCGAACCTTGAAGTCCGTACGCTGCGGCGGGTTGCGACCTGAAAAGCAGTTCAATAAGGACAGGTCGAACTAAAAAAATGCACCTTGCGTCGTCACGCACCGCCGCGATCAAATCGGTCACCACCGCGGCCACCACGACGGTCATCACCACGGCCACGATCGTCACGGCGGTTGCCGCCCTTCGCCAACTCAACACGAATGCTTAGAACCAAACGCAAGATTAGTGCAAAGTCATATCAGCGGGTAGACACAGACAAACTCACCGTCCGCCGAGGAAATCGCGGTTGTCCATCGCACGGATGGCGTCGTCGGCATCACGAGGGTCTTCGAAATCCTATGAGAGCGACGCAGGCGAAGCGAAGAGACGAACAAGAAGACGTTGGTGGATCCCGCAGAGACGAAGAGACAGAGAGGCTAGCTAGGCGAGCGAAAGCGGCAGCGAAGCAGCGACGGCGTCATCCCCAACGCCACGCATGACGATGCGTTCCCCAAGGAGGAAAAGGCGTCCCAAACATACGCAGGTATACGCAGATCACCGACGCAGAGCGAGCAGCACACGAAGAAGTGCGAAGACCCAGCCGTGCGACGAGAAGAACACACACATGCAGAAGATGGGGAGGCGGAGAAGCAGCCGGCCATAGCGGAGCGGAAGCCGTCGCAGAGAGGAAGGAGAAGGACGCAAAGGTCCTCAATTCGCTGCCGTCGTTGCCCTAGAATCGTTGGAGGGAGAACTCACCACGAACGCGAAGCCCGGCGGGTTGCGTGCGATCCAGACATTGGAAATGTGACCATAGCGGCTGAAGGCGTCCTGGATCTCGCGCGAGGTGGCGTCGCGAGGAAGACCGCCGACGTAGACGCGCGTGCCCATGGTGATGACGAGGACTTCTTGGCTTGCTTGCCTGGAGGCAAAACTGGAATCTGTCCACGAAACGAAACACAACTTGTGACTGGAAGCAACCACCACCTACAGAAGCTATTTGACCAGCACGGTTTGTGTTCTATAATATAAAATTTTGTCCCTTTGCCCACAATTTCGTGCTGGGTGAATAGCAAAGTGACTACTCTTCCCGCTGTAAGTATAGGATATCGCACAATTCAATATTGAATCGCACTGTTTTGAAGATTTCCGTGACAAAAGCCGTCGAAAACTAGGAAGGCAGTCATCGCAAGTGACGACCAAGGGAGGGACCTAGCTCGGCTTGGCGGAGGGAACTCGGCCTCGTCAAACCTAGTGACTCGAGCGGAATTGTCTAAAGAGAGAGCCCCTTGTGAGCAGGAACCCGAAGTCCCTGTCTTCGCACCGGAAGGCAAATGTCCGGAAGACGCACCTCTGTTGGACGGCCTGACAATGGTCTCGGACTCATCTGCACGCTCATCGAGCGCGGCGGGCTCGACCGCAAGTCCAAGCTCGAAAGCACTGGCCGGCTCTGCCATGTAAGCTGCCCGAAGCTGCCTTGTTGTGATCGAAGACTGATGTTCGCGTCGCTCTACAGGAGCTGAAGACGGACCCGGTGCAGCTTGACTTGTTCCCGGTCGAGCGCATCATGAAATGCATGCGCAAGCTCGTGTGCGACCCAGACACGTCGACGAGAGCAGGCGCGCTGCGCGTCATCCGGTACGCGATTTGCAGCAGCAATGGTGTCAAGCAATACAACGAGACTGTAAGTGTCTGTCGATTGGTCTGCCACCATTGCCGCCGCTGATAGCTTGTGTAAAGACACTCGCTGTGTTCGTCGTGCGCTCGATGGAGCGCGAGCAAAAGCTGCTAGCCGAGCGCGTCCAGGCCATCAAAGTTATCCGCCGTATCATGGAGATCGACGCGTCGCAAATGCCACGCAGCCTCGTTGCCTCAATTGTTGCGGTCGCGAGTCACAAAGACGATAACATGAGGCGCGTGTGCCTCGAAACCTTGCGAGAACTGGTACTTGCCAACGTCGAAATCGTCGCGTCCGCCAATGGCGTGAAAGTGCTCGTTGATGCGATTCTGGAGCCGTCATTCCAGGATCTGGCTGACTCACTACTGCTAACGCTTTTAATGATTCTCAATGAGCCGGCCACACGGCGATTTATCGAGCCATTCATGGATACACAAATTCTACTGGCCCCATTCACCGACACCGACCTGCCTGCAGGAAATGAACGACGACAACGGTGGATGGCGAGTCGAAACGCAATTGTGACGATGATGCGTTCGTGGACGGTATGCTAATTTCGCATCAGATTTTCGATGAGACGTGCGCTAAACCGTTTGCACATAGGGCATTGTGGTGCTGACATCGAACCCTCAAGGTCTACAGTCGCTCATCCAACTACTTGTGCGACCTGTTGGCGAAGATGTGCAGAAGGCAGTGCTCTCAACCATTTGCGAAATTTTCTACAAACGGACGGCGTTTGATAAGCTTGCGGGGGACACCAGCGACATCGTCTCCACTGCTATCCCTATCAGTGTTTCTTCGGCTGAGTTCAATCCAGTGACATCGCAGCACAATCTACTTGACAACTACACCGTCATCATCTTGCTTGCGATGATCCACTGCGGCATCTTGGACGCGCTCATTACGCTCGGCACCAGCACAAATCGTTCTCTTGCTGAACCCGCCATTGAGCTGTTGTCGGATCTCTTGCGCATGTCATCGAGACTACTTCCTGACCAGCATTGTGCTCAACTACTTGCGTTACCGCGACTTGTCTCTGCGACGTCGCTTACGACGACGACGACGCAAACTCTCGGTGATCAAGTTAAGAGCATGCTCGAGCGTCTCCAGCGGGAAAAATCGATTCGTGCGAGTGAGATGCTCGCCGAGTTGGCGACTGCTGTGGGTGCAAGTTCTGGTAGCATAGCTACCCAAGGTGTCTCCCTCGTCTCGTACGGTGGTAGTGGTGTTAATGGCGTACAGCTGGCTTCGGAACTTCTCCGAGACACTAATCGACCTTCATCGTTGCTGCTGAACCGTTCGGGGGCGTTGACGAACTTTTCCTCAGCTACCTTGAAAAAGGGACCGATTCGAGAAAACATTACGTCACGTGAGCTGATGATCCAGGCTTTGAAGCTGTCGATGGATGCTCAAATGGATGACGCTACCTTCAAGGACATGCTCCAGAACCGATCACGTGTCTTGACCGACAAAAATTGGACCAAATGGAACTGGGACATCATCTCCGAGTTACTTGAAGGTCCACTGACTAATCCGCAGCGCCTGTCTGATGCGATGAAGACCAAATTTTTTAAGCGGTTATCTGGATTCTTCAGATGTGACCCCGGTAACAAGGGCTACTTCTCTCAGCTCGCTTGGATACCAGACTTTGTGCCATTCCTGCGCCCCGCCTGCCAGATGTACACACTGTTATTGAACCATCCTGAAGGTTTGCTTTTCCTCAAGACAGATAGACGAGGGCAGCTGTTAACTGAGATCTCTGCTGCCCTTGAGTTGGAGGCTCGTCCAGAGGCTGCCATCGTTGAGTCTCACATTGGTGCTTTGAAGGCTCGCATGTTCTCTCCAGAATACTGCTCTAGACGTATGCTTCGTGAGTATTTCACTCTTCTGGGCTTGATGAGCTCCAGCAAGGAAGGACTTAAGATGATGGAACAGTCGAATTTGTTCCAGCGCCTATATGTCATGGGCACTACCAAGGGCCACGACTTTCTCTGTCGTCTTATCCTGGCAAATCTGGATTACTCGGTGGACGGGAGCTCACGCAAGCTTCTGCAGTCGTGGATGCTCGAAGGTTCGAAGCCTCTTCGCCTCTACGCAACGTGCCTACTGCGTGCATTGCTCCGATCTGAAGTTGCTGACTTTGCCAAGTGGGGGATCGACGCGCTTGTGACACAACTCACGCAAGAAGAGGAAGTCGCGAAGTCTGCTTTGAGTGTCCTGGAAGAAGCCGCGGAGACGGAGGAGTGCCTACAGGCAATGATCATGAAGCGACCAACACGTCTCATCCAACTCCGCGATAAGCGCGCTGAATCTTTGCTTCTTAAGTTCCTGTCCCAGCCTGAAGGCCTCACGTTCCTCAAGGAATGTGGAGATTGGATTCCTCAGATGCTGTTGGCGTGGCGAAGGGAGAAATTTATCTCATACGTGAACTCCGTCGAAAATGCTTTATTTCGGGGTCTGAATCGAGATGTCAGTGGTCGAGAACGGAACTTGAGCAGTGCAAATGCCAGCAAGATGTGCAGACCGACTCCAATTCCGGTCCATGTTCCGGTCAAACGTGGAAGCAACTACAAATCGAGCAACCAACGCTCGCTTTGGGGACTGGATTGGTTGTATCGTATGCCATGGAATATGGAGGTGAAGATCGTAGGGCCTCCTGGCAGTGGTCCGCCATCCAATTTGACTTTGGAAACGTATATTGATGGTTCGATTCGAGACGAAGAAGACACTCCTTTAGACGAGGATGACCTTCGAATGAACTCAATCCGTGTTAAGGGAATTGTTGTCGACGCTCGCAATATGCCCCAGCCAGTAATTGTGAACTCGCAGCAGACCCTCCAAGCCTGTTTGTTCCTTGGAACTCAGCCGGTTGATCGTCGTGGTTTTACCAAGCCCCCACCTCAGAGCAATGGTGGGTTTGTTATGTCATCCAGCTTGGCCACCGATTCCCAGCTGAAAGATCGAACAACTCGAACCCGGGCCCAATCTACTACTGGTGGGGAGCGCCTATCAGACACATTTGCCAGTGCTTTGGACTACCAAGCAGACTCGTCGGTTCCTCAGCCTGAAGCAGCTTCTGACGAGAGCAAGGATTGGAGTGTGTGCTCACCAGATCAGCGATCCCCTCAATATCTCATTTCTCCAGAGACGTCGCTTTGTGGCACGGGTGAACGAGCAGTCTGGAACTTCCGAGTTGAAATGGATCAGGCGACGGGAGGCGTAAAGCGCTTGATGCTCAAGTCGGTCGAGTTTACCTTGCAGTTGCTGCCGCTTCGACCGCGAACAGTCCCTTTGCCTCCTCATCTATACGGTGAGCTATCCAAGACAAGTCAAGGTTGCCAAATTCTCCTCGAATCGGGACATATACCTGAGTTTATTTCCTGTCTTCGCGATGCTGCGAGCGTGCCATTGGAAAAGCGAGCGGCGCTATGGGCGTTGGGGCATGTTGCTGCAACATCCAGAGGCTATGACCTCATCTACCACTACGCACACGATGTGCTTGACTTGATTGTGAAACTCGCCACGGACTCGCCCATTGTTTCGATTCGAGGAACATGCTTCTTCGTTTTGGGTCTCATTGCTCGCTCGTCTGCCGGACGGCGAAACTTATCGCGATTAGGCTGGGACACTGCCCGCGATACACAGTGCTCGATCTCTGTGCCCCAAAATTGCAACTCGCTTTTCGTGTGGCCCGAGTCTCCAGCGAATGGGGCCTCCAGCGCGGTGTGCAAGGTGACCCACCCCCCGGCGTCCCACTTGCAGGCATTGCTGAGCAAAGTACCGCCAGAGTGGAAGGAAATTTTGCGGCTTGTGGCCGATCTTAGCAACCACATTACGCAGAAAGAAGCGCACGCATCACTCAACAAGATGCGATCTTCGAAGGCCAGTCTATTCGAAGACCCAATGCTGCTTCTCTATGTCCACGCTCTGCTTGAGCGTTACAACTATCGTCTCGCGCTCCGCCAGTTCGTGCTGAACTCGTTTGATCGCGCAGTCCTTAACGACGAAGTGCTCGATTCGCTCCATGAAGAGGGCGGCTACCGGACTAGCTCGGGAGTCAAGGTGCCACATCCTCGGGACGTGTTGCGGCGTCGATCATCACCAACAATCCCGTCTTTCACGGCGTCTGTGCAATCGCTCAACGCTGCGATCCAAGGAAACTCGCGCATGTCGTCAGCCAACGGGATGGGATTGTCTCGCGCGTCGGCTGTTCTTGGAGCTGGCGACGTGCGTGGCACAATGCGGATGACTTCAACGATGCCTACGGCTGCTGACCCCGTGGATAGACTCGTCTTGCTCAAGCGAAGCCGCAAGCGAAGCGCCAACTCGGAGAAAACCATCGTCGTTGGAGCACCTGAAGCGGCAGTGTAAGAGTATGTCGTCCTGTAGGTTACACGGCCACGGATACTGTCAGGTTTTGAGGTAATGAACAATGTGTGTGGTGTTGCGGTCTATGTTGATTTGACGGTGTGCGGTGATCTCTTGACCAGAAAGACGTCTACTGAATCATGAGAGCACTATTCAGTCTCCGTTGCTGGGTTCTGCGTGGTCGGTGCTCGCCTGTGGGCAGAACTAGGACGCACGGCTGGTTTCCCTGTAGTGGTGGTACTCTTGACTCTTCTCTTAGGCCCACCGCTTGTTGGTCGCTTGTGGGACGGCAAAGTCGACGAAGACTTCGCTGGTGCGACATATCCTTCTGGCGGGGTCAGCAACGCCTTACGCGACATTTTGCCAGAGACGCCTGCTTGAACGCAAGCAAACTCCATGACCTGACCTGCCTTGATCAGGTCGTGAATGTTCTCGACACGACCGTATGCCAGCTCCGTGATGTGAACGAAGCCGCGGTTCTTAGTCGGTGCAGTGGACTCGAGGATAGCGCCAAAGTCCATCACCTCTACGACACGCATCTCGTACTTCTCGCCAGTCTTGTAGAATGCGTCCTTGGATTCAGTCTGCTCCAAAACGATGGCTTTCGCCGTCTCCAATGATTCAGCCGGACCGACCAAGTGGATCTCACCTGAGCGACGGTCTATGCTCACCTTGCACCCCGTCGCCGTCTCAAGTTCACGAATGTTTGCGCCTCCTGTGCCGATGATGGCTCCAATCGACGACGTCGGCACGTAGAACTTGATACCAACGTTAATTTCACCATTCGCGGAAGATTTAAGCTGTTTTCGAGGCTCCGGAAGCGTCGAAGCCATACGCTTGAGGATGTAGCTGCGGGCCTTCTTCGCGTGGTTGATCCCCTGACAGAGAACTTCGAGCGGCACTCCCGGCAACTTGACATCCAGCTGGATCGCCGTAATACCAGTCTCCGTACCAGCGACCTTGAAATCCATGTCGCCGTAGTGGTCTTCCGTTCCGAGAATGTCCGTGATGAGTCGGTAGTTGTTGATAGGTTTGGAGCCATCGAAAGGGTCGCCTTCGGTGACGAGACCAATCGAAATACCCGCGACAGGGAACTTCACGGGAACCCCTGCGTCCATGAGCGCCATGGTGACGCCACAGACAGTGGCCATGGACGAAGAGCCGTCGGAGCCCATGGTCTCAGAAGTCATGCGGATCGTGTACGGAAAATCGTCAGTGGATGGGATTACTGGGACGATCGCCTTCTCCGCGAGCGCGCCATGGCCAACCATACGGCGGTTGACGCCGCCCATTCGACCGGTTTCGTTCACGCAGTACGGCGGGAACTCATAGTGGAGAATCGCGTGCTTGTACTCCGGCTCCTGCGACGGGTTCTGCAGAGCTGTACGGAGACGCATGCCGCGGTCGAGGGGTCCGAGTGTGACTGAGCACAACGCTTGTGTGTCACCGCGTGTGAAGACCGACGAGCCATGAGCCATCGGTAACACGTCCGTCTCAATGTTGAGCGCGCGGATCGAGTTGGTCGAGCGGCCATCGTAGCGGCAGTTACGCTCGCCCGTGAGGATCTTGTTGCGCAGCGCAGCCTGCACCACATCGTGCGCCGCAAGCTGCAACACGCCATCGTCGGCGTCGGTGTGGCCCTGGAAAGCTTCTCGCAGGCCCTTGAGCATTGCGTCGTACGTGTCGCGCTCGCCCTTCTGGCGCTCGACCTTGGTGTACTTGGGCGTACTGAAGAGTTCCTCGAGCAATGGCGCGCCAATCTCCGACGCCTTGGCCAGGACGTCGTCGGGCACGACCGTGCGCAAGTAGTCGCGCTTGGGCTTGCCGTACTGCTTGACCAGCTCCTTCTGTTCCTGGATGAGCGGCACGACAGCCGCGTGCGCGAATCGCAGCGCCTCGGCCATGCGATCTTCCGGGATTTCGTTGCCGTCAGCCTCGATCATTAGCACGCGAGACTCGTTGGCCGCGTACACAATGTCGAGGGTCGCGACGTCACGTTGCGCCTTCGTCGGGTTGGCCACGAGCTGACCGTCGATCTCCACGACACACACGCAGCCGATGGGTCCGTTCCACGGGATGTCGGACACAGCAAGCGCTGCGGATGTGCTGTTGACGGCCAGCACGAGGGGGTCGTTGGACGGGTCCAGACTGTGGACCGTCGCGATGACCTGCGTGTCTTCGACGTAGTCGCGGGGAAACAGCGGGCGGATCACGCGGTCGATGATGCGCGACTGGAGAATCTCGTCGTCCGTGTTGGTCATCTCGCTGCGGCGCTGCGTGTCCGGGATGAGGCCCGCGGCGTGGAATTTAATGCGGTAGTCCACCATGAGCGGCAGAAAGTCCTTGCGACGAGCGCCAGGGCCCGCCGCCATGCTCACCGCCGTCGTGAGCACCATGGTCTTGCCGCGCGTGCTCATGATCGCGCCGTCCGCCAGCCGCGCATACTTGCCCACCGAGTAGTGGATGCTGTCGGTGCTGCCGACAATCGGATCGGTCCGCGGGACGCCGGTAGTAACCGGAGACTCATCGGCGACTGCAACACCAGCCACCACGGGCTCAGCAGCAGCCTGCGTTGGCGCGGGGACCGTTGGCTGCGCGGTAGCGTCTTCTTGAGGCTTGGTGCCGTCCTTCTTGTCGCCGAAGAGCAGATCCTTCAAGCCGAAGAATGTGCGGACCTGCGCGTGATGACGCGGCGCGGCGACGCGCTGGAGAGCCAGCTTCTGGCCCACAAGCGCCGCGCGGCCGGCGACCACGGGCGCTGCGAGCCCGTGGAGCTGCTGCTGGGCCACGCGCGCGGGCAAACGGCGACCGGCGGTCCACATCGCTGCTTGCGCGGTCACGTCGATACAAGAAGCTGCGGCGCCGTTGGTTGCCATCGTTTCTGGAGACACAGGATACCGGTATGTTCACCGGTATCCGTCCCAGTCTTATTCAACGCATTACGTTGGATATGGACCCGCCGTATCTAACGGCCCAGGTAGTCTATATCTGTAAATAATGTTTTTGCGGGTGGCTGGCTGCGCATTGTGCGGACATCCGGCGAGAGCTCCTGTGGTGGTCCATGACGTCGCTCGCGCTCCACCGCCTCGTCAAGGGCGTCGGCTCGCTCAGCCTCTCGGCTGCGGCGCCACGCTCATGCCTCGTGCGGGCGGCATCGTCGCAGGCCGCCGCTTTCGCCGAGAACGTGCCAGTCAACCTTGTGCTCGCTGAGGAGAAGCCAACGCGCGCGCCGCGCGTTGTCTACACGGCCGAGCAGGGTAAGCCCACTTGAGAGTTGATGTCTGTGTAATCTCGCGGCCTAATTTCACAATGTGGATCTAGCTGAATACCTGCCGTCCGGCGATGTCTCGGTCAAAGTGCTTTCGTTCAAGGACCTCTCGGAGACCGCCGAACCTGTGACTCTCGATGGCTCGATATTTGCGGCGCCAGCCCGCGTTGACATCCTCCACCGTGTCGTGCGATGGCAGCTGGCAGCGCGCCGCTCGGGCAACCACAAGTCCAAGTCGCGCTCGGAGACGAGCGGCTCCACGCGCAAACCGTGGAAGCAGAAGGGATCTGGTCGCGCCCGTGTCGGCGATATCCGCGCGCCACAATGGCGTGGAGGTTACGCTGTTCACGGCCCCGTGGTCCGTGACCACTCGTACAGCCTCCCGAAGAAGGTGCGCGCGATGGGTCTCCGTGTTGCGCTCTCGACGAAGCTGCGCGAGGGCAAGCTTGCTATTATCGACACTCTGGACAGTGAGGTATGTTTGTTGCACTGCAATCCTGCACCGTCGCCTTTGCTCACTTTCGATGTCTAAATAGGTGAGCAAGACCAAGGAGATGAAGGAATTGCTCGAGACGCGCGGCTGGGATCACGCGCTGTTCGTCGACGGCGCCGAGGTCTCCACCAACTTTGTGCTGTCAACCCGCAACCTGCCGTACGTGGACACGGTGCCGCAGCACAAGATCAATGTCTACTCGATCTTGCAGAAGGACCTACTGGTCATCACGGCGGACGCTGTCAAGTACTTAGAGAACCGCTTGCACACGGAGTAAGCAGATTTACCGATAGCAATGGGGGAGACAATTGCAACGTCGCTTTCGCCACTACCCATACACGTCGCATATTTCTTTTGTCAAACTGAGTATGCGTGGTCACAGCAATGATGAGGCTTACTTATCCAAAGATTCGTATCAACATCGCCGTGGATGGGATCGCATGACCAACAGGACACTGCCGGGCGCTACAAGCTATGGAAGCGAAGTGCCCAATTGTTATTCTTCCCAAGTTTGATCCTGCGACGAGCGAACCATCCAGTTCGCGTAGTCGAGGATTTCTTTCGACAATGTGAATGGACAACCGGTATGTGGATTTACTGCTCTCACCGTAATTGCTTGGTCTTTTACTTTGTCGATCCTAGGAAGGACGGTCATCTTTCCTATGATTGACAAGAAACAGACACGCGACTCAACACACTCGAGTTTGACAATGGTGTTGTGTTGTATGGACTCCTATAGTCGACTCTAATACGTTTTAAACCGATCGGCTCAGAACCAATCTAAAAAGCGCTTGTTCACGCATCAAGACGAAGTAGTCACTAGATAGACGGCGCTGCACTGAGATCAACATTCGTGGACGCCTCTGGTGGCGTGACTGTAGCTAGTAGTCGTTTCTCTACGGGCGCGGGTGTAGTTAGCTCCACGACCTCGGCGTCAACCGATTCAATCGAGTGAAATTGCCCCAAGAACCCTTTGGCTGCCTCCAGCTCGGCCAGCAAAACATCTCGCTGCTTGATCATGGCGGTCACGACTTCTTCTCGCTTGGCTTGATACTTCTCTCCGTTCGCTAAGATCTTGCGGAGAACCTGTTTGGTACGACGACTCTCCTGCTTGATCACGGCGACGTCTCCTTCCCCGGCACTTGCGTCGCCGCCCAGCTCGCCGACTGCCATGCGCTCCAGGTGCCAGACATTAAGGTCATTCACTCTCTTGCTGGGTGCACTGAGATCCAGGATTTCGCGCAGATTATCATCATTTCTGCGTTGCTACAAAAAACTCCAGTGAGCAGCTCTCGACAACCACGAGGCCGGCGAGTCGAGTGCGCACCTCATAGACGTTCACGAGCTCCCGCCACTTGCCGTCCAGGTCGCTACGCGTGTACAGATCGCTCAGAGAGCAGAGCAGCGCGGCGGCCGGGGGCCTCTTGGCGCCCGTGGCGCCGGCGCCATCTTCCAACTTCACCAGCGAGGTCCGCATGGACGAAGAATGAGTTCCGCGAAGTGGAACTCTCCGATAATACAATTATAGACGCGGTAAATTCTAAAACTACAAACGAAGAATTTACCGATACGTGCAGTCAGATGACAGTGAATTCAGCCACGGGAGACAGAATACAAAATGTTGCGCGGGCCTTTGGGGGATTTGAAGGTAAGAAGTTGTCAAGACCGGCTATCACAAGGAAATAACTGGCAAGCGCTGTTGGAGCCCAAAGTTCTGCGGGGTCTGCGAGGAAGATCGTGGTGCTTCGAATGAGCCATCACGGTTGTGGTGGTGGTCGCGGTTAGGTTGACTACGACCTAATCATAGTTCATTGGCTAGAAATACATCAACAGCGTCTCTGATTGGTTGAAATCTAATTGACGTAGTAGACACTTGGACCGTAGTGAGTAGTTGTATGGTCAAGCGAGAATTGGACAACAAACAGGATCCGGAGCAAGAGCATCGCTTGAGACATCCGTCAGTGTGTCCGCAAGACAAATACGAGCTGCTGGATCGTGGAAAAATGGTCGAGCTGACGCTCCAACAGCACGCAGCTCGAGCCCCGCACCAATGGCTACACTCTTGGCGTTCGCGGCCATTTCTTGGACGGAGAGACTCAGCCATATGGAGGATCTTTAGTGTGCTTGCGACTATCTTGGGCTGCAGCTTGTCAGCCTTTGTGAGTGGGAGAGTCGTGCTAAGCGGGGGTGGGGCATTTGATGGTGTGAGCGAACCTAGACGAGAGCTCCCCACTTGCATCACCTGGCTGGATTCGGCCGCCGTCGACTGGCGTCGCGAATACTCAATCACACAGAGAAGCCGCATTGTGCTCGCTTCAGCACGCAGTATCGCTTTGCGTCAGGATGCTCTCGGACCCGAGGGTTCGTCTCCAAAACGTGCAGGGCATACTCAACCAGAACCAACTTCTGTCGCGGTGTGGAGCCGACATTAATGGGCTTGGATTGTTCCGTGCTGTGGCTCTTGGCAGACAAGCAACCGAACTCGGCACAGGACTTTCTGAATCCCGTAGATCGCGACACCGATCTGGAATAGATCCACCACCATGACCAGAGCTGTTGTACTGGTAGACTTGGACTTTTGCATTGTCGACGACACGAACAGCGCGTGGAAGACATCGATGTTGAAGACGATCGTGGTCGGTGCGAGATCTTCCATGCGAGACTGACCCAGTTCTTGAAGAAGAGCTTGAGTACTGGAAGCAAGCCCGAGAAGATGGTCTGCTTTGTGCCGCTGAGCAGGGCGAAGACGTAGTTGTAGATCGGATACACAAAGACGACGGTTATTTGGCTGCCGTAGACGAGCATGCACCGCAGGAGGCTCTCTCGCTCTTCTGCGTCGACGCGTAAACAGTCCTTCCATGATATCCAGAGCGAGGATACTACTTTCGGAAACCAGAAGAGCGTGATGAGCTGCAACTAGAACGGCATCGGGAACCCGACAAGTAAGGCCCTGGCAATAGAACTCGATCGCTCCTCACAGTCCTAGCGTGATGGAAATCGTCACAAGCCTCACACAAGACATAGACAACGTCTGCGCGCTCTGGCACAGCTGTCGACGATGCACATCGTGATTATGCCGACCGAGAAGAAGACTCGACACCACAACCAGTCGGTCTGGTTGTGGATTCGAGAATACGCGGACGTTAGCGGTGTGATGTCCATGAGGAGGATGGTGGCCAGGCACGGCAGCGGTGTTGAGACCAGCGTCGCGAGCATCCGCGGTGAGCTCGTCGTGCGTGCGTGAAGCGTCATCTCTCGCAGTCGAGGGGCCGAGTACCTGCCTTGGAGCTCGACCTGCGCGGCTTCATAACATCGATTGAGGTCTGATAGGCAGCGTCTTCTGCCGACCATCGCTACCTGGCAGACGAGCTACAGTACTTAGGACATCTGAAGTCGATCACAAAGCGACTCCTGGCCTTCTGCAGGAAAAAGGAACACCTTCATGATCTCAAATAGTACATTGGGGTTCGGAAAAAATTGGTCGAAAAAATGGTCATCGTAACGTCAAAGCGAATGCCCACGCATCGCAACAGAATGGCATGCAAAATCATTCCACGGACGCTACACTAGGTCCGAGAGATTGATCGTATGGGCCGATGGCTGCCACCGGAGGCTTTCGAGCTTGCAGTCTTCGACCGGGTCGAAGAGGCACGCCATGAGGATCTCGATCTCAATGGGCTGCCAGTGCGTGAGGAGGTCATGGCGCTTGGCCGGCAGGGCCTTGGGTTCGGGAAGCGGCATGGGCATGGGCTCAGGGATGTCTCGGTTCCAGAGCGTGGGCTTGGGCACGTGGCGGTGCGGGAACCGGAGCGCCGCCTTTCGCCGCCGCTCGAGTCGCCGCTGGTTCTCGTTGGCGCGGATGCGGTGGTACTCGCACATCGTGTGCAGCTCGCCGTTCTTCTTCTTGGCGCGGAGGTTGGTGCATTTCTTGCTAGGATAGAGGCAGATCTCGTCGCCGGCGGACGGCGAAGGCTTGTGGAACAGCGAGCGTGTGGCGCCGAGCGTGCCTGCGCCGAGGTCGATCTGCTGAGGAGCCATGCTGACGGGTGGGTGCTGTTCGGGTATTCGAAAACTGGACACCTCGCGGACTAGGTCACTTCGACATCACCGTGGGCTCGCGGATGGACGCCTCGTGGGGAGGAGGGGCGGAGATTGTTCCCCCCTCTGGGAAGTGGCAAGATAAAAAGGATCCACTCCCTTCGAAGTTGAAGCTTGCAGCGTTTCAGAACCACTTGGGTTGTTTCTATAAAACTGCAGAACAGTCACGTAGCCCCCCTGTCGCCATCGCCAGCAGACTCGCGCACGATCTGCGTCGTGTGCACCCGCAAAGCCGACTCGTCTGTTCTTCGCCGAGCGTGGCCGACCAGTCTCCCCGCCACACACTTCAATCTGGATCTCGCTTACGGTGGTGCAGCGAAACGACTTTGCTACTGGCCCGGAGACCATAGAGGACCGAAACACGGAAGAGAAAGCGAGAGGAGAACGCGACTCGGGTGCAGATGACGGAAGCCGCTTCAACCACTCAACTCGGCTGCAACAGTTTTGGCGTTGGCTGGTGCGACGATAAGAAAATCGAACGGATTATCCTCCATAGATTTATACTCGTCTCCAAAGCTACTCAATCCACACACAGCATACTATCCAAAACCTCTGAAACGTAATCAACTCAAATCTCAAGCTCACTGTGGCTTTTCCGCGCTGGCAGCTGGCGATTGCGAACTTGCGTGCATCTTTCCACGTTTGCAACGGAGACGTTATGCGGCGAGGTGCCTCAACATTTTTACGCTGCCCAATGGGTACAGCGGACTGAACTCGCTCACCTCATGCTGAATGCCTAGGGAGGAGGATGGGGCCGCTCGCCTTCAACTCCCACGGGTGAATCATTCGTCGTAGGGCCGGGGGGACCACCCGATACGTGGCCATGCGTGCCGATCGCGGCGTTCACGACCATGGTGACGCCAGCGAAAACACAGCGCTGACGTGCTTTTACTTTTGCTTCGCTCCATTTTATTTAGATGGGGGCGCCTACCCAGCCATCTGGGCTCGAGTGGATGCGGGGAGGCCGAGAGGGTGGACGAGATCGCATTGCTCCTCTCGAGGTTCAGTAGCGCGGCGCGTCTTTGAGCTTCTTGGACGCGTTCTCCTCTTCGTCGCAACGCTTGCGGAAGGCCGCTAGTTGCTTCTGCAGAAGCTCGATGGTGCTGGCCTTTTGCGCCAAGATCTGTTGAGGAGTGGGGCGCACCCAGCAGAGGTTAGTGATGTGGTGACATGATGGAACCCATCAAACCTACCTCATCCAGACGAGCCACGTAGCGATCGATGTCATAGTCCACAACGTTGTCGCCTTGGATCTCAGCCAGCAGCGCGCCTTCTTCCGTTAGCAGCTCGGCGCTTTCCTGGATATTCATCAATCAGCTTTTTATACTGAAGGAGGCATATCCTCTCACTCGTACCTGGATTGCGTTCATGTGCGCAAACAAGAGACTTTCTTGCTCTTCGTACAGGGTTTGCACGACGCCGTGCAGTTCTTCGAGGCCGTAATCATCGCCGTTGGGGGTGTTTGGGTCAGACCCGCCTGTGAACACGAAGCGAAGTGAGGAAACGGCAGGAACTCGCTGCGTTTCGCCGAAGCGTAAGTACTCCAAAACGTACGTGAGTGTCGACGGAGGTTGTCGTGGAGCATCTTGATGTCTTCCTGACCCGACACGGCGTTGGAGTGGTAAGGCTGACGAAGTTCGTTCTGGCCTTCCTCGCCGGCTGCGTCGCACTCGGGAGGGAGCCCATCATCGAACTCCTCATCATCTGGGTGCGGAGATAAACCTTCTTCGGCGACTTCGTCTATATCTGCGGTGGATAAGTGAGGGTTCAACTGTGATATCGTTCCTGTCTCTCTCTCTCTGGACCATTCCCTCACGTACCTGTTTCCTCCTCCAGGTTCACGTCTCCCAAGTCGACGGCGCTGGAGTCGTCAAATGCGAACGCGTCGGACGCGACGTGTTTTTCCTTGACACGGTCAGCGTAGCGCAGCGTGTTGATCGTGTGATCAGAAGACGATGCAACGGGAGACACGGCAGCGATCATGACAGTCCGCGCCTTGACGTTCACGAAGGAATCTTTGAGCACTTGAGTCAGCTTGCTCGCTCGGAAAGGGATGTGGGCATTGCGCCCGCCGCTGTCGAGGGCACGGAAGCATTCTTTCAGTGCCAGTAGGCTCTTGTTGATCTCAGACGACTCCATGCGGCGCTGGCGATCGTGGTTCTTGGTGTCTTCGCCTCGTTCACTCCCTGCGAGATCGATGAGCGACAACTTGCCATGCAACTTGTCCTTACTGCGCTCGCGGATAATAATCTGACAGATACAATGTGATCGTGATGACACGTCGTTCATCTCGGTCGCATGGGTCGTGCGTAAACTGTTGCCTTTGTGGATGACCTGCATGAGTTCTTCCACGGTCGTGGTCTTGACTTCCTCGAGCTCAATGATCTGCACCTCACCGTTGCCGTCTTCGCGGATCGTGCATCGTTTGTTGTGCAGCAGATCTTGGCACCGCCCTCCATAAATCTCAAAGAAACTCACACATACATCCAGCAACACCCCGCGCTTCTCGAAGTCCTGGACCTGTGCAAACAGATCGTTCGCGATTTGCTTCTGGATGCCCTGCATCGTGTGTGTCTTGCCGCTGCCGGTCTGGCCGTACGCAAACACGGTCGCGCGGCCTTTGTCCTGGAACACGAACCTGACGAGCGGCTGCGCCGTGTACTTGTAGACCGTCTCGTTGGTCGTGTTTTCGTCGAATGTGTGGTCGAAACTGAACGCGTTGCTGTCGAGGTATTTGGTGATGCCGTCTACTTTGAGCTTGCAATAGTGGACGATCGCCGTCGGGTTGAGGCACGTAACGGCGTCGTAGTCGCGCTTCTTGACCTCCTTGGCGTTCACGGGCCGCTTGCGCACGCAGATCGTGATCTTGGTCTCGCCCGGCACGGCGTGCGCACGGCTCTTGTCGCCGTTCTGCTCGCGGAACTGTTTGATCATGCGCTGAAAGTCGACGTCGCCAGGCTGCCCGCGCTTCTCGTTCTGGATGTTCTCCATCTCGCGCTCCTTCTTGGCGGCCGCCATGGCCTTGCGCCGGTCCTCGCGGTTCTTCTCGATCTGTGCGACGCGTGGTTAGAGACGGGCGGCGTCCAGCGCAAGGACGCTCTCTACCTCGGCGATGGCCGCCATCGTGGGCTTGGCGCGCGCCGCCGAGGCCTTGGTCGGCGTCACGGCGCGGTTGCCGCCTGCGTTCGCGCGCCAGGCCATCGTGGGTTTCTCTCGCTTCAACTGGATCAATTCTGGGTTCTGTGTTGGTTTCAAGCCCGCAATTTGTGTACCCATGTTGTCGCTGAAGATAGAAACGCGTTTCTATTTGTGTCCGGTCGTAAACTTCTTTCGCACATGGGTGGCGTCTGTTTCTAAAAATCTTTGTGCTGGCAGCTGCTTTTCTTCTTTTTTTTTTTTCTTCCTCTCTCTCTTCTCAAGCGGACGAAGAAAATCTGCGACCGACGATCTTTGCACTTTTCTACATTCCTTTCGCACTGGCGTCACGCAAAAATTGTGTCGAACCGAATCCGCCAACTTCCGGTGGATTGCAAATACCAACAATCCAACACGTTGGCGTCCGCTCTGCCTCCGCTCATCGAGCGGACGTCCGCTGCCCCGACGAGCTACGCGGAGGGGCAACTCAAGCGAAGAGCTACTTCTCCATCTTCTCGGGCCCTCGATGACCCACGCGGACGCCTCCAAGCAGCGCGCGCACACGAAGAAGCGCAGCGCGGACGCCAGCGGCGCCGCCTGCGGGCGCGCCAGGCCGCCTAACGCCTTCGGCACTGGGAGCAGCGGCGTCGCGGCAGCCGCCTCCGCGCTTCTCGCCAAGTACCGAGCGTACAGCAGCGGCAGCCTCGTGGCCAGCAAGACGCCGCCGCCGCCGTCCATGGTGGACGAGCTGCCGCCCGAAATGGTGGCGCTCGTGCTCGCGTTCCTGGACGGACAGTCGTTGTTGCATTGCGCCGAGACTTGCCGAACGATGGCCGCGCTTTCCTACGCGCGAGACGCGTGGCGCAACATATGCATCAATACCTGGCCGTCGCTTCAAGCCCAAGTGCTGCCGCAACTGCCCGGGGCTCCGGATTACGATGTAAGCTTTGCGACTCTTTGTTGGAGGGATTCGAAGTGGTGGTGATCTGACAGCGCGCTTGGTTTTGCAGCTCATTCGGTTGTACGGTGGTAGCTGGCGGCGGTGCTTCGTCGAGAGCCACAGGCACGATCAGCGAGCAGAAGTGCGAGTGGATATTCCCAAATTTGCGACTGCCGCTGCAAACGGAGTTGACAAGGTGGTCTCCGAGACCTTTTCTATCGGGGAGCACCGGTTCTGCTTGTGGATCTTTCCGAATGGCAATCCGAATGAGCCGCAGTACGTCGGTCGAGTGCTCAGCGTCTATCTCGTTCTCACCGACCTTGAGACTCGCCCGCCAGACTGGTTGACGTGCGCGGTCTTCTCGCTCGCCGTTGTGAACCACAAAGATCCCAGCCGTAAGATCGAGTGGCACTCGTGTCTGGTCGACAACAAGTTCGACAGCTCGCTCCACAACTGGGGCATTCATTCGCTCGGTTCCCTCAATACTCTACGCAACCCGGCAAGTGGGTTCCTGGTCAACGACGCTCTAACTGTAACGGCAAGCGTGAGGCTGATGAGTATCACATTCCGAGTGGTTTTCGAAAAGGATCTCCAGCGTCATCGCGGGCTTGGTCTCGCCGACTTCACCGATACAGAAGTTGTCGAACTTCCGTTTTGCTGCAGCCTGCAGGATCTTCTTGCCAAACTTCACGAGCGTTACGGCGTCGACCCAGACACTGTTCGAGTCTGGTGTTTCAATCAACCGGTCGTGTCCGGTCAGGCACTGCGACCTCGCAAGCGTCTCACGCAACAATCCAAGGCCAAACAGTCGCAACCACTTTTTGGCAACCTGCTCTGCGACGGCGTCGACATTGACGCGTACTCGTTTTGCTTGCTTTACGTCGAGTGCCCCGAACGTGACGAGCGAACGCTGAATATTTGCCACCCGTCAACTTCGGTTGCTGAGGATGACGACGTCGACATGGAGGCCGACGCTTACGCGGCGGCAATCTCCCCCGCATCTTCGTCCTCTTCAACTGTATCGGTGGCATCATCTGCAGCAAGTTCTGTTTCTTCTGGCTCGTCCGGAGTGGAAGATGAGCCAAGCTCTTCTGACGTCTCTTTTTACCTCTTTGTCAAGATTATGGACCCCGAGACTCTCGAGTTTTTGTCCCTCGGCCGGTTTGCCTTTGACCCAGAAAAGTCGTTCGCCACGTCGTCGCTATACGAGTGCGTTGCGCGGAGGCTTTTTTGCTCTTCCTACGATCTCGCCATGTTCAAAGAAGAGATTGCTCCCACGTTGTTCTCTGGGCCGATAGAATGGTCCCAGGAACCGACAGCATGCGGATTTGCCTTCACGTTGCAGCCTGCAGATATTGTCGTATTCACACACAGATCCACGGTGGCAAGTGGAGTGTTCGAGGACGCCATGCGTGGGACGCTGCAATATCAGTACCAGGCGGCAGAGCAGATGCTCCAGCAGCAGTGTGTTGCTCCGACCCTTGCCAAGATCGAGACGTTGGCGGAGCGGCTTGATATTCCCAAGTTTCGCGTTCGCAGTGCCTTCCGAAAGTGCCAAGAAGACGGCCGCAATACTCTGCGATACATCATGGAAGGTCGCCATTTGGGGTTCATTTGTGACTCGTGCGGTGAGACCGACTTCAAAGGAGCACGATTTAACTGCACTGTGTGCAGTGATTACGACCTTTGTCGCCTCTGTCATGGTACGTGGAAACGACATGTTGGGGTTTTGGTGGGAGCTAACAGCACTGCTTGGGGTAGAGAAATCTTACGAGGTGTGCCATCGTTATGCAAATGTGGACGGCAAGTGGCAGCGTGTCTACGAGTTCAAAGACCACAAAACCAGTCATGCGATGCGAGAAATGCTGCCCGTGTTCTACGACTACAAACCATCCGAGGACAAGAGTGAAGGAAACCGTGCTCTAGCTGGGTGACGGGAGCCACACTGTACAATGCTGATGAGCGATATGCAAACACAAGTAGAATAGGAACTGCCTGTACTCTATCACCATTATTTCTGCACTGTTTCTTGATGTTTAGATTGGGATTTCGTGGCGTTCCCTTGACGCCACTTAGGTTTAGTGATGTACCCGTTTTGCATGATTCTTGAGATATAAGGCTACACGAGGGTGTGCCGAACGGTGCACCGCGCTTCTATTTGTTCCCTGTCTGTCTTTTCCTTTCGACGATGAGTGGTTGGGGTGGCTGGATATTGGATACGTGTGTTGAGAGCAACGCGTCCGAGCTTCACGCGCTGCGTATGTATAGAAGTATGTAGCTCGAGCGTGTCAGCATCCACGAGGATGGGGCGAAGCATCTAGGAGATCGAGTAATTCCGCGCCGACGCCGACTCGTAGCCTTCTTCGCTTTGTCGTCGATCCGCCGTGAAAAACGACGATTTGTTGCGCGAGCCCGCGGTGAAAGATCCACCGTGGGAGTACGTCCATGAGAAGCCTTGGAACTCGTTCTTGGGCGAGACTTGAAGACGTGTATCCTGCTGCAAGATCCCAAAAATGTTAGTTTGAGGTTTTCTGAGCTGAGCAGACGAGTTAGTATTAACGAACCTGCAAGAAGAGATGATCCGGAGCTTCCTTCGTAAATTCCTTGTCGAAGTTCTGGATATCCGTGGGAGATCGTACTCGCGGTTTGAACGGTGGCTTCACTTCTCTTCGTTCGAGAAGCGTCCATTCGATATCTGCAAAGAAGGGGTGACGTTTGATGTCATCCACGCCAACGCCTGGGCGGCAGCCGATGCGATACGTAGGGTCGCGCTCTAGCAGCGCTGCAATTAGGTTCTTCACCTCAGGTGTGAGGCCGAAATGCGATGGGAACTTGAGCGGAGCCTTCATGATCTTCTGGCACATTTGCTCAATGTTGCGATCGAAGAATGGCGGCCACCCGGTGAGCATCTCGTACATGAGAGTTCCGAGACTCCACCAGTCCACTGCCTTTCCGTATTCTGTCTTTTTCTTTCGGCTGATTAGCATCTCCGGTGCTAAGTACTCGGGTGTACCACAGAACGTCTTGGCTCCGTTGAAATCGCTGCAGTTGAGTTTCGAGAGACCGAAGTCTGTCAGTCGGATGTGTCCTTGGTCGTCAAGCAAAATGTTTTCTGGTTTTAGGTCGCGATAGACAATGTCCATCGAGTGCAAATGACCCAGTGCCGAGACAAGCTCTGCCGCGTAGAATCGCACCATGGACTCAGAGAAGGAGCGGAACTTCTTCAGATGGAAGAACACTTCGCCGCCGCAGCAATAGTCCGAGATCATCACGAGTTTGCTCTGCGTTTGGAACGAATATCGCAGTGCCACCACGAACGGGTGCTGCACCGAGCTCATAATGCGACGCTCCGTCATGGTATGGTTCACTTGGCTACGCTTGACTAGCTCCGACTTGCGCAACACTTTCATCGCCATGATCTCACCGTCGTGCTTTCGTCGTACCATGTACACCTTGCCGAACGATCCTTTTCCGAGCATCTTGAGGATCTCGAAGTCCTGCATGCCGACTTGCGGCGCCTGGTTCGAGCCACTCGCGGGTGAAATGGTAAGGTTGCCGTTCGCGAACGACATACCGCGACTGTGGCTTCGAATGCTGCCGATGTCTGAGAAAATGTCCATCTCGCCGTCTTCTTCGTCGGGCTGTTGCGCGTGGCTGAAACCGCCCGGGCCGCCCGCAGTCGAGAAGCGCGGACCCTGAGTATTCGACTGGTCGTTGGTTCCGCCGTTCAAGAACTGGATGAGCTCGGTTGGTCTTGGCCGCAGCGTGAGCACCGCGTTCAGATAGTTCTCGATGCCTTCGCGGCGCTGCTCGATGACGTGGAGCGAGAGCGACATGAAGAACTTTTTGGGCGGGAAGTAGAGCTTGCTCACAGTCGCGTACTTGGCACGCAGCAGTTTGTGGAGCTCGCGGAAGTGCGAGTAGCGCTTCTCGAGCAACGTCACGCGGCCGCTCTGGTGGTGCACGTAGACGAGGAAGACCGTGAAGCGCTTGCTGTTGCTTCCGCCGTGGCTCTCCTGGTTGTTGCTGGTCGCAAAGCCGATGATGCTGCTGCTGTTGCGCGTGGGGAACTCCTTCTCGCCCCACCCGCCCGACGGCGCGCCGCCCGAGCCGCTGGGGCCCAGTCCCATTGGCGACGACGACGGCGCCGCTATGGACTCGGGGTGCTGCCGGTTGTGCAAGTCCACGTGCTTGGACTTCCACTTGGGGATCTCGACTTTGACGATCTCGTCGTTGGCGCTCGACGGCTGCTGCACGAGGCTGCCGTGGGGCTGGAACGAGACGCGGTGCTGGTGCGCGTACGCGTCGTCGCCGATGGTGTTGTTCTTGAAGAACAACTGCGAGCCGCGCAGCTCGGACGGGGTGCGCGCGAAGTTCTGGAACGAGTCCGAGTACGTGGACGAGGTCGTGGACGACGGCGACGCGAGCGCGAGCGACCCGCGGTCGCGACTCGCGCTCATGCCGTCCACCTGCGTCAGGGAGTGGCGCACGGGCGTGTGGTGGTAGTACGGCGCGCTCGCCGGCGGGTACGCGGCCACGACGGTCGAGGCGGCCGACGAGGACGAGAGCGCCGAGCCCGGGCCGAGCGACGCCGACAGTGAAAGCTGCTGGAAGGACGACGGCGTGAGCGTCGACGCGCTGCGTTGGCTCGGCGGGCGCGACCGCTCGCCCGTGAGGTGGACGGACGACGCCGAGGCCGAGAAGTCGGGGCGCGGGGGGCGCGACGTCACGCTGCGAGTGGGGCTTGGCAGATCGCGCTGCGACTGCGTGTGCTGGTAGAGCTGTCGCTCGGGCAGCGACTGGCGGCCGCGCTGGTTGGCGGCGGCGGGTGGCGGCGGCGCAGAGCCCGTCGACGACGAGCCTTGGCGGCCATATTGGCGCGGGGACTCGCCCGGCACCGGCATGGTCTCGATGGGGCTCGACCGGTCGGAACAAACTGCTGGATCAAAAAAACTGGTTTCGTCGCGAGGGAGAGTGCGCCTGGTGGTGCTTTGCGCTCGTCGACCGATCGTAGCTGGCGGTCTGAACGGAGAACTCTCTCTCTTTTTTTTTTCTATTCGACGATCACGCTGCGCTTCTCCTGGGGCACCAAGAGTTCAGCGCTGAAAGATACGCCGGCGTGGAGCGTCGCGGGGTCGGTCGATCGACTTCCGGCGCCGCTTGGACCGCGCGTGGGTGAATGGCGTTGGCGTGGGCTTGAGGCGCCGCGCAACACGATGAAGCAGGCACACCCTGAACAAGAGGGGATGCGCTGATGTCGCGACCGAGATGCTCTCCGTTCAGGCGAGTTGTGTGGACCACATGACATTGGAGAGCAACAGAGCCGCAAAACGAGCAAAACAGAATGCTGCCCTCACAAAAAAACGACGGAAAGAAAAAGCGGGAGGGCCAGTGTGGCCTCACACTGTGAGGTCCGTCGCTGAGACTCATTTTAGGGTTAGGACCTTCTCTTGACAAAAAAATTGGAAAATCATGTTTTGGCAGATGATCGTCCGCGTCATGTTGAACCTGCCCAGTTGGATCGCGACTGTCCGGTGGAGTCCATCGTGAAGAGATGGCTGCTGGCACCCACCACAAACGCGTGGTGACGATCCCGTCGAGTGGGTCTTATTCCTTCGTGGTGGCAGACCAGGCAAACATGGAAAGATCGCGTTTTGCGACGGGGGCGCCACTGGTGGGTTTCTCCGGCTGTGTGGTCGGTCGGATGGTGAGATGAATCTTTCGCGAATGCGAAAAATCACGAGCGAAGAAGCCACAAACGGCTCTTTTCTTTTCTTTTTTTGCGTCAACGCAAGGATCTCGGAAAGACCGAGATCACGGTGGGCGGCTCCACATCATCGTGGTCACTCCTCTCCACGACTAATCACACACGGCTTCGTTCCATGCGCCGCCGCCAAGTCCACGTCGTCGGATCTCAGAGGGCTGCGTCGTCCATATCGCAGATCCAATTCAACACTAAAAGCCGTCGATCGGAAGCATCGAGTCGTCTTCGTCGGCGGCGATCGCCAGAGTCGCGGTCGTGGTGGGCACGGACGCCGCGGACGATGCCGTGCCCGGCTGGCGTCATAACTCGTCGATGGACTTGGGGGTGAACGCGGAGATCTGCGGCGTCACGAGCAGCGCGCTGGGCATGACGGGCAGACCGGACGACGCCGAGGACGAGGCCGCCGGGCTCTTGGGCCGTGGAGGATTCGCGATCCAAGATGACAGTCGGCGGATGGCTGTGTCGATGTTCGGACACACGGACTGGATGAAGGCGTCGACGGCGTCAAGTCCGAAGTTGTCCTGATTCCCATTAGCCACTGTTGAGTTCCCAAGCATGAAACCATCGGTTCCACAAGACCGCACTCACCATACTCTCGATCAAGTACAAAGCGAGATCGCCTTTGAAATCCACGAAGGCGATTCGCGCGTACAGCTCGTGCGGGTCCCTCCCGAATGCCGAGCCAGGTAGCAACGCGACACCAGTGTCGTACAACAACCGATGGCACATCTCGACGTCTGTGGTGATTCCCCGATCAGCGAGGACTTTGCGATGGCGCGCGAAGCTAGGGAACAAGTAAAACCCGCCCTCCGGGGGCTGCACGTCCACAGCCATTTTCTGAAGCTGGTAGTGGCACCACTGGCCAATGATCTTCAGGATCTTGCAAGACTTTTGCTTGTACGCGGTGAGTTCAACACAACTGTCAATGTCAACGTCAGTCCAATGAATGGAGTTGACAGCGGATTGTGCAACCTACTCAGGAACGAAGGCTCTTCGTGCTGCGTGCTGGATTGGAGAAGCCACAGACGTGTACGTCTCGGAGGCCATCACAAGCATGGACTTTCGTAGCCAAGCCATACTGCTGGGGAAAAGCCAGAACCCCATACGCCACCCCCCAGCGCCGCACCATTTGCTGAGACCGCCGGACACGATCGTCCCTTCGGGGTAAAATCGAGATATAGAATGGTGTTCGCCAGAATGGTGTAACTCGGAGTAAATCTCGTCCGAGATCACAAGCATGCGGTACTTCCGTGCCACTTCGGCGACCGCCTCGAGCTCAGCTTCGTTGTAAACGCATCCGGTCGGATTCGAGGGGCTATTGAGAATAAGTATCCGCGGTGCCTCTAGAGAAACATACGGATGTTGGTCCCAACTCATCGGTTCGAAGTTCGCGCACAGATATCGTACCAGGATCTTTCGCGCAGTGGCTCTCGAGGATTTCTGGCCGCAGCACCCAACGGTCTTCTGCATAGGTAGGTAGCCAGAACATATTGCGACCCGCAATATTGGCCTGAGGCGCATAGCTTGTGCAGCTCGGGTTTGGCAGCAGTAAGTCTCCGTAATAAACGGTTTGAAGCACAAACAGCAGCTCCTTTGTGCCTGGACCAACAAGTACATCGTCCTTCACGTACTGCAACTTCAGCGTGCGCGATCCCCATGATGCAATGTCTTCGCACAGCTCGGGCAACCCAGCGACAGGAAGATAATCTCTTTGGTGTGCATTGGATCTATTTGCATGAACTCAACAGATGAGATCAAGGAAAGACCCACAACGAGCGAAGCGTATGCAGAGGCATACATACATTTCGACATACCGTAGTTCATCGACGATGCATTGGGGCACTGGGAATGGAGATTGGCCGAGTCCGAGTTTGTAGACTGATTTGCCTTCCATGATGAGTTCGTTGCTCAGTTCGTCTAGTGCGCTCCCCGCCGAGTGGCAGAGCATTCGAATCTTGCCATTGATGGCCTTCCTCGGGCCCTTCGTCCATCCGTTGTGTTCATGGGTCAGGGAAAAAGGAGCACTAGTTGTCTTCAGTTCTTTGGCCCTTTGCATCTCGTCAGCAGACCGTTTTCGACCATGGATAGATGGTGCTGAGGTGGAATTTGGATTGCGTTCGGCGCAGTCCTCACTTGAGGTGCTCGACATCGACTGGCTCCTCGTAGAATCTCTTGCCTCGACGTTTACCAGGGCAGCTGCATCCCTCGTAGCAGTCGCGGCAAGTGTAGCGTGATTCGTACCGAGAGACGACGATGGTATGGGTGAGTTGACTGTCGCTGTTGATATGGTTTCATCGCTACCTGTAGCCGATGGCGTAGTAGGCTTGATTTTCGTGCCGGTGACCTGAGGTGGCGGCGAGGCCGCCATGCGCACAATCTCGGCGGCGGTCGAGTGTTTCTGCTCTTCGACTACTCTGGCGAGGCCGCCGGCGGCCTCGACGCGCTGGATCTTGCGCTGGAGTGTCGTGCGCGGCACGTTGAACTTGCGTGCTGCCTCGCGGATAGCGATACCCTGGACGAGCACGGCCTGGATGGCTTCGATCATGTGAGGCTCAAGCGTCTCCGTCTTCATAGTGGGCTTTCGCGTGACTGAGTGTTCCGTCCCGCTCAAGAGGAATCGGATTGGCACCGTCTCGTCAAAACGACGGTCGGTGTCGTGGTCTGTCGTGGTTGCTCACTTCAACGGCCAACCAGCAGCAGCGGAGAGAAGAGACGAGGCCGTCGCCGAATTCCGCGGAGCTCGCCTGCTGGCAAATCGACAGTCCAGAGGGCATTGGCCAATCCGCGCGCAGCGGGAACGCGCCGCCGGCACCGCTGACGCACGAAGAGATGGCAGCAACTCCCACCCAACAGCTACTGGACGACTTTGACGAAGAGAGAGTGATGGTCTTTCCATCGACGATGCCCTTCGCTGGTAAAAAGTGTCGTGATCGGAACACGTTCGAGACACCTGTTCGCGTAAAAAGCGCTGGATAGGATATCGAATGCGTAAAAAGACTTCCTTGAAAGAGTGACGGGGCTTTGTGCCATTCAAGTGGTCGCCATCGACCATGGCGCCGAGCCGCAACTTCCGCACGACCTACTACAAGACCCTAGGCGTGCCCGTGGTTCAGCACCTCGTGGATGTCGAGGCGTCCTACCAGGCGCTCTTCTCTGAGCCCGTCATCAACACGACGCAGCTCATGAAACTCGCGCTCGAAGTCGGTATCGCACCGTCGTTTCGAGCCTCGGCTTGGAAAGTTCTCTGTGGAATGCTGCCGCCTCACAAATGTCTGTGGGAGATGGCCGAGCGCGAGCGTCAGGCGATGTACGAAGACCTCGCAGACGCCATACATGTATTGCAGTTGCCGTGCAAGAATGATATTTACCCGACGACGACCAAGCAAGATCCGGATACGCCTCGAGAGGCTTCCTCTGGTGACCTGCTCGTCCGCTTCTACCAAACCTATCGATCCGACGTGTTGGGTGCCAATCCATTGCAGATTTTTGATCAAATCGGTTGTGGCGATTGTGTCGAAGCGAAACGACTAGAGGATATTGCACTGGTAGTACAGAGCGTCTTTCCCGACGCTGTTTCGGACCAGTTCTGGTGTTTCACACGCATTATGGCTGCACTCGACGAGGCTAGCTCGATACTAGATCCACCTGTGGTGTCCGACGCACTGAACGATATGTCGCTCCACAGTCTTGAGGTAATTTTCATTCGAGCGCTCGATAGTACAAAGAACGCGAGTCGAATATGACCGTCGAAGTTAGCAGGATGATTTGTCTCTGTCCTTCATCCGTCAAACCCCTCAACAGTCTCTTCATCCTCTTCGTTTATCTGGGAGGATTTGGTTACTAACTTGCGACGTCGAGAAGGTTTCTTTTTCTTGGATCGGGTTGTCTCGTCATGGGCCTCGAAGTCAAGCTGATTCTGGTCCTCCTGTGCCGCTTGCCACGTGAGAAGCAGCAATTTCCAGCTGACTTCCAGTGGGTCCATGTTGGTGCAGTCGTCTATAGGCTGAAGCCGCAATCGCAACGATGAGTTCTCTGTCACGAAGACGCTTTGATCCGTCGACTGGAAGTAATTGTGTTAGCCTGTTTGTCCGATAACCAAGACGACTTAACAGCAAGAGCCCACCTTTGTTGCGGTTCCTGGTTGGTATGTCTGGCACTTCTCATTGTCGAGTGCGTAGATTTCTTTGATGAAGAACTTGACGCGGAGAAGCAGCGATATTGCATAGCCCGCGCAGCATCGGGTGAAGAGATCGTTCGCGCTTCCTTTTGGCGGGTTCTGTCGCAAGTACTGCGAAATGTCAATGGCTGACAGATCAGCTTCATCTTGTTTTGTATCGATCCCGTCAACGCCGAGGGCCTTGAATCCCTTCTGCATTTCTTGTAGCGTAGACCTATGCAGGAACAATAAGATCACTCTCGCTCACTCCACAACCTACAGTAGTAGACACATACCCAAGTCTGAGAGTCACGTAGCGGTTGATGTGGTAGATAATGAACAGGGGTTCATCCTCAACATCGAACGGAAGAGAAGCGATGAGCTGGGCCAGATAGCTCAAGTACTGAATCGATTTCAGGGCGGTCGGTTTGCTGTCTGTCAAAACGGTTCCCTTGTCGGTGAATTGGTTTAGGAGTGCGCGCAAGAACATATTCCGTTGTGTTCGGACTGGCCGAAGGCATCCCGTGTACAAACGCCCATACAAGCTGTACTCACGCTTGTCCTTATCAAGTGCAAACACCATGCTCGATCCGAAGGCGGAGACTTGAAACTCGTGTGATATTACGATCCCTTTGACGGCCGGTTGGTGGATCTGAGTCGGAAACTTCTCGTGGAGAGCGATCAGCTGGCTGTGAGCAACATCCCGAATAGAAACAACTTGATCAGTCTCGAGGGCAACCAAGTTCGGGATGCAATGGAGGGGGCTGACGAGTCCTTGAGTGAGGAGGACAGCGATGCATGACACGGCCTCAGAACGAATGCGCACGTTTCTCTGTAGAGTCAATGCCAAAACGTTCTGTAGTTGGGCCTGCATCACGCTTCCGATCAGAGAGCCTTCGCCGTCTTGATCGCCCTGCACTTGACCTTTCTTGGACTTGTCTTTATTCGTTGACTTCTTTCGCGAAACACCTTTCTCCAAACGGCGCTCCTCATGCCGCAGTAAATCTTTCAAACTCGATAACGTTTGCAGCTGAACTTCTTGTGCGGAATTGCACAGCAAAGTGTCCAAGAGTCCCTCCGCTTGAGCCCTCATAAGAAAATACGGCCGTAGCATGAATAGAAACCCGAATCCCTGGACAGCTTTCGATGTACATGCCGAATCGTCTGGAATCTTCAAATACACAGCGTATAACTGGTATAGGGCATCCGTGATATCTCCCTTTCGAAGTTTGTCCAGCGGTGCTTTGTCGTGCAATGGTAAATCGAAGATACAGTTGTCAAAATCCACTGCACCTCCAATCTGACCAGCTGCGAACAGGGCGCGTTGAAGAGAGGCTTTTGCCTCGGGTTTGAGCGCCTTCAAAGACTTTAGTCCTTGAAACATCTCCAAGTACTTGAAGAACTCTCCCATAAGCTTGAATAGCAGAGTTGGCGGCCGTTTTGTGTGGTTAGACAGTGCAGCGAGGCACCTGATGCTTGGCCCAACGACACTTGGAGGGGCGCGGAATACGAGATTCTTCAAATCTGACTCAAGACGCATGGCAATTCGATCAGAGACTCGCTCTGAGTTCACGATCTCGTTGGTTATCATGCCAACGACAAGACCTTGAACTCTTGACTCTGTCGCTTTGCTGAACTTGTCATCTCCTTTCAGATACACCATCACGCTCTCCAGATGAGTGGTCAACAACAGTGGGCATGCGTCCGAGAACGCACTCAAAGCTTTCACGCACGAGACGAACTGTGCCTCTCTGTCACCAATTGTGACGCCCTTTAATTCTTTTCCTTCTTCAATTTGTAAAAGACAGTCGATGAGACAAGAAACAATTTTTCCCGAACGAGACCGAGCGACGCTGACATCATCCGAACGATCTCGACTCAAACGTCTACCGGATGAGTGAGGCCGATCTTCGAGCAGTAAGCGCCTCAATAGGGAGACAAACCAGTCCATCGTAGGCATGCCGTGTATAACTTCAATGATCGTGGCGACAGTGGCTGGCGTGTCGTCATGCTTGGATCGCTTGCTTTTGACAACGCTTGATGGCGTGACAAGGGGAGCCTGGTACGCAGCCCAAGCATCCTCTGCTGAGCCAAAAACTTTCCCATCCGGAGACACAAACTGAATAGAACGCAGTCTTGAAGAATTGAGGCTCGCTCCTTGAATCTCCTCTTCCTGCTTTTCATCGTCGTTCTCAACGGTCGACCACCCTGGTGGAGCGTCATCATGAGTTCTCCCACCCGAGAGTTCGTCTTCAAATCCATCTAACCCCGAAAGTTGCTTCCCCACGAATTCAGCGCCGAACCAGGCCTCCTGGAATGTGTCGATGATAAAATTTTTGATGGCATCTTCTTCCGTCGCATCTCCAATTCGCTGAACGAGATGGAGCATGCACTCACTTCGACGTCGCAACTCATGATCGGAAAGAGACTCGTCGAGGGTATCGACCTGAGGAGGTAGCGTTAGGTAGTTCCGCAAAATCCTGCAGACACTCTTGCGAACACTGATGCCTTTATCCCGCAGCCGCTCGCAGAGTCTTTCAAAATACTTGTCAAGCTACAACCCCGCGGTAGTTCGATCAGCAACCCAAGAGAGAAGTCAGTAGCACTGAGATGAATCTTACCAAAAGCAGGTGTGACGTGATATACTTTCCTACCAAGTCCACGGCCGCCTGACGAACTGAAGTTGCTTCGTCAAGAAAGCATTGAGAAACTGCAGACTGAACAACTTTCTCAGTCATCAGGAGGGGGTCGACGTCGACGATGCCACTTAGAGCCTTCATCACCCTAGCACGGAATGTGGGGATTCCGCGAGATAAGAGCGCCATCAAGTGACTCATCAAGAGGTCGAACATCTTGGCAAAATCGCGACTCATGGAGAGATTCAGACTAGCTCTGAGGGCTAAATCATGCTGTGGAGGAGCTAACCTTGTTGAAGAGTCAATCGCCTTAGTTGGTTTCGTATCCCAGAAGCTCTTCCACGTCTCTTGTGCGTAGCATTCGGCCTTACTCATTGATATTTCAAGAACGAACTGCGTGACAAGCATTCTTCTAGAGTCTTCAGACGAGATATCCCGGAGTTCTCGCCTCATGTAGCTCAAAACGATGTGTTTCAGAACATCCCTCCGATCGACAGCACGTCGTCCGTGTTTGCCGTCACCGCTTGCAACTGAGGCAACTTCAAACAGATCTTGCAGGTAGGACTCGTGCTCGTTATACACGGAGGTCAATCCTGGGTCATCGAGTGCATCACGTGTAGCATTATTGGAGTTCATCTTGATCGAAGCACAAATGCGTCCGACAAGGCTCAAGGCTGTCAAGCTGTACTGCGATTCCAGCTTCTTTGCGTCCTTTGACAGATTTGTATGCAGTATACCGGCCAGGGAAGTGCTCAATACTTCCAACAAGACCTCCGCGCCCGCCCATTCAGGGCGAACGAACATGGCAAGGAGATCTTCGACGAAGTTCTCGAGTACAACACGATTATCGCGTTCTTCGCTCTTCTTCATACACTCCTTGATTAAAGCCGCAACAAAGATCTTCGCACTCGTCCGTGCATCGTTTACCCGTGCAAGAGAATCTTCGTCTTGTAGTACTTGTCCACCCGACTTGGAATCGCAACCTTCATCGTAATCTGCATCATCCGGAAGCAACGTCGGATCACCATGGGACTGTGCCAATGGCATTCCTTGACAGCTGGGCAGTGATGCAGAAACTTGAATAAGCGCTACAACAAGGGTGCTGACCATTTGTATGGATGTTGTTGAATTGCTCAACTTGACTGTTCGTAGAGTGCGCTTCGTTGTTGGTAGCTGGAGCATGACACCGACAATGTTCTCCAAAACGAGAGGCCTATGAGACGCATAATTCAAGAAGATGGCACGAAGCACAAGAAGAGCACTTCCGTGCAAGAGAGACGAATAGGAACTGGACTCGAGCGCGAAAAGGCTCGTCATCAACGATGATAACTGGAGAATCCAGCGGTCAGCAAGTGGCACGGTGAGTGCTAACGTCGCTAGGTGTTCCATAAAATCGCATACTACAGGGAGTAGCCTGTCCATTGCTTGTTTCGCGTTCTTGTTGTGTTTGACGTTGAATTGGTTGCGGCCTTTACCCAAACCACTCCCATTCGAAGAACCTTTTCCTATCCGTGGGCTTGGAAATGGTCCGTCCAAAGAACTTCGCGCAGATCTGATCGGAGCTGTCGCCAAAGATGGGTCGACACACGGAAGTACTAGCCTTTGGATGGTGTGATTTAGTAGCTGGACACAATTTTCGATCACATCCTCTGACAAAATACGTCGATCAATGTCAGGAGTTGACATCACGAGTAGCTCGCAAATTCCAATGTCCAGGGATGATTGCACACGTGCTACCAAGCGGAGATCAATGCCGCATGCCTGCCATTCTTCATCACCTTGCTGAAGGGACATCGTTCCGAGAACATCCAGGGATAGACCAATTTGGACTTGGCGATCCATCACGCTTGACAGTTGAAGTAGCAACTCTTGATTGCACTTCGCGATTAACGAGCTTTTCTGCATGACCTTAAACGATTGCACAAGTGCCTTGACGTCGTGAGCGGTAAAAAGGTCGACCACGCCGTTTGCATTGCCGTCAGCATCATTCTCTTCCCTTCGTTGCTCCACGATCTCCAAAAGTCGCTCGAGCACGTCCGAGTACTTGTCCACATGTTCTTGCACACGTTCTTCCTGTGTGAACGTCGAACGTATTGAGTTATCCTCATCGTCTCCACCGTTGTCGGAAAGATGAGAGGATGGCGTAGGGTGGTTATACCTGCCATGCGTAAGACTATTGGCAACTACCTGAAGTGAATCCCTTTTCTGGAATGCACGGGGCCTCTTCCTCGGTGTTTCATCTCCACCGCCACCAGATCGCTTCTGTTGGTGAGGTGGTGCGGGTTCTTCTGGGCTCCCCAATCGCAGCACATCCTTTGCCCAAGGAGGTAGCCTCGTTAATGCTTCTGTTGAGGAGATCAGATTGTTAGCCGCGCCTTGCGGTCTGTAAGACAAGTGTCGTGATCAGTACACATCTCATCGGGCCCTTGTAGTTACAACAAAGCTCTCACACAAGGTGGCTTTCGCTACCGGACAGCAGCGATGCAAGTCGCAAAATATCCTCCTGTGATGGCACCTGAGCCAGCTCGATTGGATCGATCGCGACAGCGTCCACCTGAGCAGACGAATGCGAGGACACTCCATCGGCATTCTCGCCCCCCTGGTCGAGCAACGGGCAGAGATAAACCGCGCCTCGCATGGCGCAGAGACGAACCAGCGCGCGCGAGTGTGTCTTCAAGCGCGAAGGTGTCCAATCGCTTGGTCGTCTCGGAGAGTCAGAGATATTCCCACGACGCTCGCCGCCGTTTCCCTTGGGCGGATCGACGCCGCTGCCTCTTGCTGCAAAAGGAGAGATGGCGGCATTGACCAAGGTGACGTGAATGTTACCCGAAGGTCGCTTGTATCGAGACAGAGTTGCCTGACAAGACTCTCGTGCGCAGGATCGAAGCGCTCCTTCAAGGCTTGAAGGAGCGCTTCGATCCTGCACATCGACATGGCTGCTTTCGTTCGTATGTCTCTGTGAGCTCGAACAATAAGAGTGAGAGAAAGATCATATTTACAGTTTTTTCTTCTTCGTGCAAGTGGTGGATCCTCCTCAACAGGCTTCTATCCATCTACTTCTGCTGCTGCGCGGCATCTTGTTGCTGCATGATATCCGCGTAGCTCTCCTGCAATCGCACCGACGACCGCATCGTGTGGCGCAGGAATTTTTCGGCGCAGTTACTCACGCACGAGAGTTCCTTGTCGTCGAGCTTCTTGCTGCGGAACGAGTGGACGCACTCGTTGAAGCAGAGCTCGACGGTGCGGCTGAAGTACGCAATCGTCTGCGTCACGCGCATCTCCTCGATGTGCTCCTCCATCTTGCGTTCGAACTCGCGTTGGCTCATGGTGCTCGTAGCTTGCGTCTTACTTTCGATCGTCCGGTGATGGCGACACCAACCAAGTGCTTCACAGTCCCGTTTTCAAATTTATAATTCGGGACAAATATGTCCCGCACAAAGGCAGTTGCCGCGAGGGATTTCGGTATCTCATCAGTAGCCCCTGGCTGGAAGAAGTGAAGGAAGGTGCAACCGTGGAAGATAAAGAAGATTTCGTGAGAGGCGAATGAGTTCCACGGCGTGGGCGACGTGGCTCGACCGCCTTGAGGGCGCGCGCGCCCAGCAGAGCGGCCTCTCGGCCAAAATCCGTGCCGGAAACGGCGCTGCCGTGGGCACGAGCGCGTTCGCGCTGCAGCAGACAGTCTCGCGGCTGAAGCGCGACTTTGACCAGCTCAAGCGGTCGTCGTCCACCATCGTGTACGAGACTGAACTTGTGCCACCAGAACCGGGCACATGCTAATTTCCTGTACACTCTGTGTAGCACCAAACAGGAAATGGATCGACGCGAGCGCTTGCTGGACCAGTTGATTCTCGAACAGGTAAGTGCTAAACGGACTAGTAACGATTCGGAGGACCAGTCAATCCATTAACTGATGAATCCTGCTTTTTGTAGAAAATCGACATGGACACGCTCAATAAGCGTGCTGGATCAAACGGGACCAACAAGTACGTATACGTTCGCGCGTTCTTGGTTCAAATCCAATCGCTAACAACAGTGGTAGTGGCGTGTCTCGCGATCAAGCAGGAAAGCTGCTCACTATGCAGAACCAGATCATGAAAGGTACCCTTTTGACTGATACACCCTTGTCTTTCGTCGTCTAACACTCGTCTTCAGATCAAGATCAGCAGCTCGAGTTCATCAGCAAAGGTGTATCAAACTTGAAGAATTACAGCACGACGATGAAGAATGAAACCGAGCTTCATGTGCGCCTACTCGACGATATTGATACTGACGTGTCTCGCGCCACGGATGGTTTGGAGACGGAAGGGGCGAGAGCTGCCCAGGTCCGTCAATAAGTTGGTGGTTGAGTGAACATGCCCAACTAATTTTCGCGTGACGATTAGGTGGCAAGAAACAGCAGCAACTTCAAGCTTTACGTCATCATCTTGGTGCTGTTTGTGATTCTGATCTTCCTACTACTTGCGGGTAGCTGAGCACGCTCCTTTGTGTGGGATGCGAGCTCTCAACGGGGTCAGGAATGCATTAATGGAATGTGATGTGCAAACGAATTATCCGGTGTCTTTGCAAGGTTCTGTTAACAGGTTAAGCAGCCTTCGGCTTCTGAATTATACTGCTTCTTGTTGATCCATTCTTGCGGGGGTTCTTAGTAGGCATTGCGCCGAGCACAACGCAAACAATTTTGGCCTTCGTACCATGACCCTGTTAGTTTTCTTACTTCGAAGTACCAAACAATCCACCGCAGCGTAACATACGTTGTTGTAGATGAAGACTGCATACACTAGTATGGGGATGTGCTCGGTAGCGAAAGGCTCGCCGAAACCGAGCCCACGTTTCGCAGGCACGAAGACATCACCGTAGAGAGCGAGGAACGATAGGAGAATGATGAGGCGGATAAACTGCAGCACACCGTCAGTAAAATAAAAAAGCTCCTGGGAGCGCATATGCGCATTTCATACAAGGTCAACGTTGCGGAAGTACAGTAAGAGCGTTACCCCGCATGCCGCGAGCCTTGCAGCGGCCGGTTTCTCGTAGTCGAGGAACTGCCGCACAGCGAGAGCTGCGACGAGAGCCTGCACAGCATAGCAAATCAGACAGCGCAAGTCAGCAAAGTAGGGACACCTCTCACAAGTTGCACGAAGACTATCACGTCGGAGCGTTTCGTTCGGCCGTCGCGAGACGCCGGCCCCCAAAGCGCATTGTGGAGCTGCTGATGCTGCAAGACCACCATCGTCACCAATTCTGAGATCCCGGGTGTGATGTTGCGCAGATGAGTTGCTCTAAAGTTGCTCGAGGCTGGTAAGGAAGCATCCGACAGCATCAATGGCGACCGCGACATCAGGAGCAGCAACGACCTCCGGTCCACACCACAAGTTCTCGCTGCGTACCGACCGCATCTTCATCAAGATCGCCATGTGAGTGCACTTCTCTGGGGCGTATGTTGGAGGCTCGTTCACCATTGTTGTTGCAGCATTTCGGAAGATGGATCTCCCGTAATCAACGATATCAAGCGGCTCAAATTCGCTCTCAACAACGAGTTGCGTCTCGTGTTCGGCGAGATCGGCGCCGCGAAGGCCGAGTTCGACCTGCTTTCGCTCTCCAAAGCGACCAAGGACGAAGCTGCGACGGCCATTTTGCGTGTGCATCAAAGGTAGAGCTTCAGAATCTGGATGCAGTGGTGGCGCTTCACTAATCCTTTCGCCACCACTAGCCAATTGCAGTTCGTGTGGGGCGCATTGACGATGTGCACGTCCATCGACTCCAAGCTGTGCAAGCTGCAAGTTGTCCACGTGAGCTCTTCGCTGTTGGGCCTTGCGTCTTCTCGATTTCTAGTATGACGTGACGATTGAAATCGAATACCATTGTCTATTACTACGCTGTTCGCCTGCCGTTGGCACTACTACAGCTTTAGCGGCCCCGCAGCCTTTGCACGTTCCTTTTGCCGCTCAGCAGTACTTGGACTGTCGACTTGACGGCCCTCAACGTAAAATGATGCATCATCGTCGGACCGCAAACTCTCTTCACTCAGCTGGCGAGCATACCCTTCCGAGTAGTTCGACAAGTACGAATCACGGATGTCGTCCAGCTGCTTGATGTTGCTGTAACTGTCGCGACCTGCCGACGTTCCAGAGATCGCACTGAGCATTGTGTCATTGCCATTGTCCGTGTTTCTGTACCTATCGCGATCTGCCGACGTTCCAGAGATCGCACTGAGCATAGTGTCATTGCCATTGTCGAGGTCCTTGATGCTGCTGTAACTGTCGCGGTCTGCCAATGTTCCAGAGACCGCACTGAGCATTGTGTCATTGCCTTGGGAGCTGATCGCATCGATGTCGAGGTCGCTGTCCGACTTATCATCGATGTCCACCGACATCCGGTCACTGTCTTCATCATCGTCGATATCGATTTCCCGATCACCATCCGTCTCTTTCTCGTCTTCATCGTCGCTGACAGGGGCTGCGTCGATGTCAACGGATTTTGTTTCATCCTTGTCGTCATCCACGTCACCATCCTTCGGGAAGTCGAGCAGAGGGGGAAGTGCTTCGTCTTCTTCGTCATCAACTTCGCCTATATCGTTCTCGGTAGCGCCGGCTTCAGCACCCGACTTCTGCAAGTACTCCACGGCCAAACTATCGAGGTTCTGGGTTCCTTCTCGTGAAAGATCCGCGCGGCTTGTGGGTTCCATCGACATGTCGAGCGATCGCTGCGAATCCAGCATGGTTCCTTGCCGACTGGATGAATAGCTATCCGCGGTCATGAATGACGACAACATATCGTCGTCACCATGATTTGAGCCTGTCCCTAAACTCGATGTTGTGATGCCGCTTCTCGCAAAAGTAGTGGCGGACGCGTAGCTCCCATCCTCGGATGGCGCACGATGATTGAACCAATCGTTGTTGGATTCGCCACTGAAACTTTCTTGCGTTCCTCGCTGACCGGGTGACGTCGCGTGGTCCATAGAACGCGCTGGGCTAAAATCAGCGCCACTGGACGCAGCAACCGCTGCAGCAGCATGAGAAGCGTTCATTATTTGCTCATTGTCGCCAACTCTTGTGTCCGTTCCGTAGGAATCGTCTGAGTCGAACCTCACAAACGAACCCCGCTGTGGAGGTGGTTGTCTCGCAGCTTCTTCAGCAGCAGCGGATTCTGCAGCGCGACGCTCCATGTTTCGTCGCCACGTGTACTTCTCAGGTTCCGGCTTCGTTTGAGCAACTGGTTCCGGAGTTTGGTCATTTTGTTGCTGGGATGATCGTGCAGCAGCAGCTCCAGCAACTGCTACACCCGCACCAACTGCTGCGGTAGTACTAGCTTCAGGACCAATGCCGAGGTAACGATCTGTGATGGATCGACCTTGGTTGCGAGCCGTGTCGGCGTTGTTTGGCCCATAGCCACTCTGAGCCGGACCATTTACACCCTGGTTGCCATAGCCAGGTTCAGAGCCACCTCCATATCGGTTCTGGCCAGCAGTTCCTTGTCTACTTGGATCTGCACCATATGCATTCTGATTCGTCGAACCCCGCATAGCAGCTTGTTGGCCAGACACATCTCCTGGCGATGCTGGTTGCTGTTGCTGTTGCCCATACCGATCTTTCGCAATGTAGCCAGCAGCAGCTCCTTGAATGTTCGAATCAGCTCGACCGTATGGTTGCTGTTGCCCTCCGAGAAAGCTTTGTTCCTTGAACTGTTGACTTTGGGCGTAAGTATTTGTGGGATCGGGTCCATTTCGCGTGCTGTTTTGGTCATCGATAGAGTTCAAACGCTGGTAGCGTCCACCTCGATTTGCTTCCTCAATAGCGTGACGTCGTGCGTCGTCGTCATCGTCATCGTCGCTCTTCCCCTTGTTCTTGCAGCCACGCACGATTTTGTAAACAATGATGTACGCTTGACGAAGGAAGAGAAGAAAGAAGATGAAGATGTTGATGCCAATGATGGCGTATGCGACTTTGTCTCGAACATTTTGCGGGAAGAAATCATCTTGAACGAGCACGAGCATCATGCAGATGAGAACTACCTTCATGAAGACAGACACGAGACCAATGTAGTAGAGGAATCGTAGGAGGTTCGGCTCGCGCACGATGATCAAAAGAAGGTAAAGGAATGTCACCCCAAGCACAAAAAAGAGCTGCTTGGTGGGGTCCTGGATGACGCCAACGATGACGCCGGTGGCAACCGCGAGGAGAATACGAGGAACGAAGAAGAATCGGTTGTCGAAGTTGTACTCATCATAGTAAGCGCTGTACTTGGAGGCGAACGGACGATCATCATGCTCAAATGTGCCAATATCCTTGAGTTCGTCCGTGTTGTTCGCAATGATAACAATGCCGAAAATGATTGCAAAGCCGATCGCCAACACCAGGAGCACACAGCCTACAGCAAAGTTTGAATCCTTTGGTTCGTCCGAGTGCACGTTCTCGTATATAAAATAGCTCCCAGTCATCGCAAGAATGTACTGCGCAAGCAACAACGCAAGCAGACATGCCCAGATCACCTTCCGGTACCACTTTGATGCGATGTCACCAAAGGTTTGTTTCTTGCTCACGCACGAAACGACCATGATCCAAATGACGTACAACACGTGGATCACCACGACAACAGCCGCAAACACTTTCAGCGTGTAGAAGAAGAGATCCTTGGCATCAACACCAAGAGTCTTGGCGTATCTGGCTGGGCCGGTCTCGCCGTCATACTTTGGCTGGACTGCCGCCGATGCCGTATCTGCGATCGTACCAGTTACGCCCAAGCGTCGTGACGGTATAAAATGTTTCGAGACCGACTTGGGCAGATTAAAATTGGTCCATGCGAGTTCCTTGGAGAACTGCCGCAGGAACTCAGGTGAACCTTTCAGTTGTAGCTGGCCGATCATGCCGATGTACTGGGCCTGCTCGAGAATATGAGTCATCTCGTAGAATCCACCCGAGAAGCTTAAAACCGAGGCCATGGACGGAAAGGCAGACGCCAACAGCATCGTGCCCGCCCCGACGGCTGCTGTCGCGACCAGCGAAGTCGCCACAACCGACGAAATGGTCTTGCCGGCCGACGTGTCCAAGAAATGGAGCGTCCCCGTGCTGTTGGTCGGCCAGTCGTTATTGGTGCCGAAGACGCATCCAGAGCAGTTGTTGGCGGCGATGATGCTTGCGCTGATCGAGTCGTAGTCGGTGCCTTTCGGAAGACCCAGCTCGCTCACGATCTTGTCCTCGCCCCAGGGCAAGATGTAGAAATAGAAGATTGCGATGAAGAGCACGAGCAAGCCGATGCTCAGCAGCAGCCCGATGAGCTGCGAGAGGATGATGCAGCCGCAGCATTTCACGGCGCAGCAGACTGGGCTCGTGAGCAGTCCCATAGTAACAGCTGGACAGCAGACTTGGCTTGAAGGTGTCTCTGGAAGTACCGGAGCGTAGCTCTTGGGTCGGTCGGTTCGTTGAGTGGCGATTCCGACGCCGCAGGTGCCGACGCGGTGCCTCTCGCCGGTTCGACGGGCACGAAGTGGCCTTGATGATGGAGCTGTGGCAGAAATTTATCACCCATTCATGAAATTTAACGGGAAGAGTCAGCAGAGAACAGCAGGTTTGGGTCGATTCTGTTGACAGTGCCGTAAATTACGGTTCAAGAAACGTCGGTGTCCCACAGTCACTGCACTTTGGGCGCCACCGGATGTTTGAGGGGAAACCCACACTGAAGCCATGTCCGGAAATTTTCAAGAACTGCGATTGTACCAATGGAGATCGCCTTCAACCAGGACATGGCTACACAGGAGAGCCGACCGGAGGAGCGAGCGAAGCACCAGAGCCCACGCGACATCCTGGTCATGGCGATGGACAGTCGAGGGACCCAGCGTTTGAGGAGGTTCTGACTATCCGACGCTTGAAACCGACGACTCCCCAGCTGACGCTGATCTCCTTGGGAATGAAATGAGCTTGGAGTGCAGAGCGTGAGACTGACGTTGGTGATCGGTAGTGCGCGGAGCTCCCTGCATCAGACTGAAGCGAACATTCCGTCCAAGCACGGATGAAGCTTAGGATCCTGATCGGCTCTTTCAATAGAAACTCGTTTCTAAATGGCCGCCTTGGTTTCCATCGAACCTCACAACCTGAAAATGACTGCGACGCATCCGTACGAGTGGTGAGTCGGCTGGGCGGCGCATGCAACCCGCTGGGACCTTTACTTCGATCGTACTCACGTGTGGGCGTACACTGCGGATCTCTCCCGCGCCACGTAGCGAGATCACATTGCACTTCCCAGCAGCGGAAGACGCCGAGCACGCGATGCTGACCATTCAAGTGGACGAGGAGCTCCAGCCTGAGAAGATCCACCGCTCGCTTTCGGTCAAGGGCTCCGATCTCATTGTGTACGTTTAAGTGAGTCTGTTCGGATACGATGCTGTCGGTTGATCTCATGGTGCGGCCGATTTGCTCTGCTGGCAGTCACTTCGAGGCAACCGAGATCCGTCTCCTCCGAGTCGCCGTGTCATCATTCTACGACATGGCGCTACTGGTCTCACGTACGCTGCTCGAGTTTAAGGAATAGAGCCTAATTGAAACATACAAGAGCTTCGTTGTGCATTGGCGCCCAGGACTCCTGGGCGCCGCTGCTTCTGGACCAAGAACAGCGACGAGAACCAGTGGGGCTGTTCATATTAGTGGCCCTATAGCTGAGGTTCTGTTGCACAGCAACACGGACGGTTGTCCGCAATGTCGTGGGACGCACGCGGCGAGCTGCGCGAGGTGCGGCGCACGACGACGGCGTCGGCGCCACCAGTAGAGGCATCGGCCCACCACACGAGTCTCGGGCGACTGCTCCGACTCGTTGGGGATCCTCGCAGCAACGACTTTCACGTGCGTAGCGAGCATCATACGGGCGGCTCCTTCGATGCGGTGATGAAATCCGTGCATATCCCTTTCTCTTTAGATAGAGGCCGCGATAGCGCACGTTGAAGCGACGCGTAGTCTTGGCGTGCGCGGCTTGCTCGACGCTGCGCCGCAAGAGGAATCGACGAGACTGGCTTCTCGAGTGTTGTCTCTGTCGGACCACCGCCACATCAGCAACTTAGAAACAGTGCTTCGAGTTGTGGAACAGTCCGTCGCAGCAATAGGATCCAGTGCATCGGGAGAAAGATCCTCCTCTCGGGCATCCAGAGGCGAGGCTGCTGCCGCTGCTGGGTGCGTTGTCCAGTGGTAGACCCAGCGAGAGCAAACCGGGAACTGACAAGCGGTGTATGTATTAGAAACCTGCTCAGTGCACTAGCCAGCGCGATGGTCACACAATGCGTCGATGAGTGCTCGTCCACGAAAGCAAATGTCTGTGCTTGGAGTCAGCAGTCCAAGAAGCGACTGCTTCTGCTCGAGTGGATTATTGGGCTCAGCCAAGAGGCTTCTACGGTGCTGATCGAGGAGGTCCTAGCTGCTGGCCTCTCACGCGGCAAGGCAGACCAACTTGCTGTGAGTCTCGTGACTTTTGAGCTTGCGCAGCGATCCCGAAGGAATGGATGTGCTGGCAACGCGGATTGGGCGCGCTTAGTTTCCCCACTCATGGCAGTAGTCAAGAATGGTTCGATCCCGACAGCAAGCGGGCCGAAACCGAATCAGCTGGGCATTGCAGCGCTCGATGCGCTATTCGCAGCACTATGCATCTCCAAAGCACCATTAAACGACAATCGCCGAGTTCTGGTGAGGAATGGATTAGTCCGAGCATGCTGGCATCAGGACCTAACGACGAACGTGATAGGATGGGATGAAATTGGCTCTAGCAACGCTCAAGCAGTGGAAAGCTGGATCCCCGAGGGGTCGGTGGGCTTCGATTGCTGCAACTCATCTCATGTCTTTGTTGGCGATTTCCGATTCGGAGGATGCTACAGGTTCGCTGGAGATGGTTGTGTGGCACTGGAATACTTGTGCCATGTGGCTGTGCAGTCGAAGTGACTGCGTCCTCACCGCAAGGAAGAATCTTCTAGCAGCAATACAGCAGACAATGGACAAAGTGTATGCGCTGACCAACGCAAGAGATGGCACTGCGATCTCCCTGCACACGTTTTGCGCCACACTTATGCGGTTGTGCTCGCTGCTTAGTTTGCGGGGTGAGATTGCCGAACATCTAAAGAAGACAAACACCCCAGGGAAGCTATTGGTTTCGCTCGCGCTCGAGCTTGCTAATCCTGCAACATCTGCGCTTGTGATACAAGTTCTACGGCTCTGCATTTTCGGTAGTGCAGAGGATTCTGGCGCTCGATTGGATCCGTTGCTGTCCGTGCCCAAGAGCGACCTACTCAGTTTCATTTCTCTGGCCCGAAGAAGTTTCATGAGACCAGACGATGTCAGCACTGAAGTTTTCTCACTCCTCGCAGAGATATGTCTCCAGTTTGGGATCACGGCTGACGCAATATTCGAAGCTGATGCATCGGCAACCGTGTTTTCTCTCACTATAGTTGAACAGACTTTGATCTGCTATACAAGGGTATACGCGGCAGATCCGGGCTTGATGCGGCACTGGCTTCACCACACGACCAAAACAGTCTTGCGAGTTTTACAGGGCCATCCTATCAAGAGTGCGCGGGACCTGGCAGCAAGGTTAGTGCCGAAACTCGATCAAGTGCTTGTGATGAAGCATGCGGCATCCAAGCTTCTGGAAGAGGTCAAGAACACGACAGCAAACCAACTCATCGTGCTTTTGTTCGAGCGTGCGGAGAACCACAAGGTGCTGATAATGGAGTTAGCGTCGACGTTAGTTGATACACTCTGCCGAGGCACGATGCGAAGCTCGACGTTTTCAACCCCCCGTGACTTTGGGCGCCAACATGAGAACGACCAAAAAGGGCTGCAAGCTCCGGAGTTTTCTTTCTTCACTCATGGATGGCCTGCTCACGTAAATCATTCCACCAAGACTGCCATCGTTACTGCATTGATGCACAAAGTATTTGGTTCACCTCGAGATTCTGTGTATATCACGTGGCTGAGGGAGCTCTCGCTCCTTGGGTGGTTTGGTGATGCCATTGCTGACATTCTTCCTGCGATCATCGCGCACGCAAAGGTGTGGTGGCTGCCGTAACTCCAATATTCTGGGACCATGTAGCTAACCCTTGCTGTCAACGTCAGAATCTTGACGAGCTTACAGAGGAGCTGCTGCAGGAGGAATCATCTCGTTCAACCCGAGCGATCGAGCACTTGCTATTCGCCCGGCTTGCGCCAAACCTGATTCTTCGTGTAATTCCCCGCACATTGATTTCGAAGTTACTCGATACATCCACCTTACTGGTACGCGATGACCGACGCCCGCAGGGTTATTCTATCTCTAAGCTGTTCTTTGGTACAGACACGGTGCGGTGCGCTCACACTGGATGAACCCTCTCATTCTTGCGATTCTTCCTTCGAGCTGGTGAAATTGTTGTGGCGTCAAATACTCAACCCACTCGAGTTTAAGGAAGTTAAAATGCTTTCAGCCGAACTCCTCACGAAACTTCCGGTGGCAGCAGTTCTTCCTGACGTGTTGAATCGGCTCGCCGCATTTTTGCACTCGAGAGGGGCGTCAATGGACGTTGTAAAGATACTCGCCGAAAGAATTGGGCCACCTGAGGACGGCAGCTTCGTTGTCGCGAAGTTGCTAGTATACTATCTCAATCTCATCTTCACCGACGATTCAACAGCAGTCGTTGAAGCTGATCTCTTTGAGAGATCATTGATCATTCTGCTCACAGTGCTGAGCCTGCCGTGCTCACCAAATGACGCTTTCTCCGTTGAGAACTCGCCACTTGTGGACTTGCAGATGGGAGCAATCGAGTGCCTCGCACTGCTTCTTTCTAAATCCCTCACGAAAGCTGATGGGACTGGGATTCCTAGCGGCGATTGTCGAGTTGAAGAAGCGTTGATAGAAGTGTTTTTTCCTGGCTCTGTCATTATGCTCAATCACGGAGAGTTGGGTGGTAATCTGTTCCAGCAATGGCTGGCAGTGATGAGAAGCTCACGAACGGTAACGGAAACATTGTCAACCAAGCAGTTGCACGTCTGCTGCGCCAACACGTTACTCAGGTACGATCTCTGAGCTACATTCAAATGTAATAACAGTTCAGTTGATGTTGGAGCTAGTGCGTTAGCCAAGCTTGATTCTTCCGGTCTTCACCGGTTTCAAGAGCGAATTCTTCAATCTCACCTCCTCCGGCAGATGGACGTTGCGCAGCCTCCGCACATACTCGCTCCGTGCTTGCAGGTGTAAAGCTCACAATCGAACCTATTGTGGTGATGGGCTTTACTGACAACATGTGACAAACTAGATCCTCTTCTCGTTTGTCTTCAAGGCTGGTACTGCTCTTGAGCAGGATGCTGCAGATGATAAAGAGATCACTCAAAAGAGCGCGTCAATTGTCCTCCAGATATTAAACTCTTCTCAAAGAATGGATGACTCGGTACGTGAAAATGGAGAGTGGAACGCTGACCTGTGTCCAATTCTGTTTTGCGACGTATTGCAGGTGCTCTTGGGTGCCCTCAAATTGTTTGGTGCACTTATCGGAAAGATAACATGGTTCTGGCCAACTGTATCGCGAGATTCAGCCTTTGCGGAGTCAATCGCAACGTGAGTGTTTCTTTGCGTTGCTGGGATTGGTGAATATTATCTGAATTACTTTTTGTGTTTCTTTCGGACTTTTCAGCGGACTACAACGGCTTCGAGACTCATCGCAAACGTCGTCGAGTGCCACACGCCAGCTTGCGCAGTCTCTTCTCGAGGCTATTTTTTCTGGGTAGAAATTAGTTGCGGATCTTCGAGGCAGCCATGAAAAGAGCCCAGGCCCGACTCAACCCGTCATCCAGAGGACTCTTGGTGAGGATATCACAAGCCAACTCCGGGTTTAGCACGGCAGCGTTGGAATACAGCAGAGACGTCCATCCTGAACCATGCGACTCCCAGTTCTTGACACAATCCAAGTTGGACAGAATCTGCTCCCATTCTTCTTTAATGAATTCGGCTGGGCGCACAATGTCAAGCATTGGCGACACCGGAATCATCTGAATACCGTGGATACATTCTCGTGCGGGACTGAACCATGTCGCGTAGTCGCACTTGTTGTCAAAGCAGATACCAGTGACTTTGTTCTTTCCAAATGATGCGGGGTGAACTGAGCCAACTCGAGCATCTGACATGAGAAAGTATGTCTCAATGGCGAGCGCGTTCACTTTGAGCATGAGCTTGCCGAGGTTTTCGAGGGATTGCTGATGAGTCACGCGACCATAAAGTGCCAGGCCATAGAGGAAGTTGACTTCTTCTGATGTGCTTTCCTCGTCTTTACCATCGGCCATTGGCGTCACACCGTGTGAATACGAGTGCCCGAGGAACCAGTTGAACAAACGGAAGCGAGGGAAGTACTTATCGCCAGCATCTGTGTTGACAACATCCCGGATCAGTGTCTCGACAAATACACGAAGCTCCGCATAATCCGCTGGCTTGTGATCTGCGGTCGTCGTGTGCCCGTCAAGATGGAGCAACATAGCCGCGGCGGTGATCAAGTACCCGAAGTGGTAGTGATGGTCATTGTACATAGCGTTCCCGAAGTCCACGTTGAAGTCCCTCTTGCGTAATGCCTCGCTGGTAATGATACCCTTGTACACAGTATCGTACACGAGGGGATAGGCAGCGCGGTTCTTGGCAAAATCCTTCAGTAGATTGCGAAGCTTGGTGACCCCCTGCTCATACACCGGTTGGAGCTCTGGACTCGTCGTCATTGACAACTCCTTGGCGACCAGCACCATCGTTGCAAACTTCTGGAGTGCTTTTCCTTTGAAATAATAGCTTCCTTCGTGGGGTAAATCCCTGTTCCAGTCGGTGTGCACGATTTCATGAGTTACAACGTCCACTAAGCGCACTCTCTGCACGATGTGCCCGGGAATCTGGACATTGACGGGTAGGAACTTGACGGCTTGGGCGTTCACAGCATCACTGATCGCTTTAGGTGTCACGAAGCGCCACTTGTTGCTGGACCCTCGAAGCGTGTACGCTTGCATTGGCCCCCGTGTGTGCGACCAAAGCTTTAGTTCCGGCTTGCGAATCACATACGTCGCGTCTGCCATATCCTGCAAGGGCGGTGGCGCAAAATGCAAGAGCGAGTCCGCAGAGCACGTGGTGGAATCAATATCCATACTGTCAACTCGCTTGACTTTCCACTCAAAGCAGAAAGCTTCGCCATCGTCTTCGGTAACGAGAGTTGCCCTAGTGGGAAACAAGCCAGCAGTACTGCGGTAGAGGGCAAGTATTTTGCGCTCTTCGTCCGGATCTTCCTGGCGGGATGCTTGTGACGACACGTAGGCAGCTTGGATGAATCCATTGAACGGATCCACAGTGGATAGGGAGTTGTTTCGCATGACGACTCGGATTCTGGCCGCCGTTGCGCCTGGAAAGAGTCCACTCGCTTGGAAATAGAAGAGAATCCACTTGTGCCCATTGTTCAGCACGATTTCGAATGCTGAACCCGCATCGTTTTCGATGATCCCTCCTTCTTGGTATTGCTGTCCGTTCACTGTAAGGATACTGTGCTCTGAGTGGATGTTGGCGTGCAGACCACCATGGTACTCTAAAGTTGTGAAGGCGCTCCCCATCGAAAGATAGGTGCGCACGAGCTGAGCAGGAGTCGTGGACTCGCGATAAGAGTTGGAGCCACCGTGAACCTGCAACGTGCACCCCAAATCATCCCAGGACTCGATTTGCATCGAGACCGACGGCATCGAGATCCATTCCGTCGCTGAAAAAACGAGGTTCTTGATTGTCGCCGGGTAGAAGTAGTATTTGATAGCACCATTCTCGTTGATGGGTCCGTCGGTGCGATAGTCGTGCAAGTAGCTCACCGACAGCCCGCGCTTTTGCTGTGTCAGGTGGTACACGTATGGGTTGGAGAAGATGGGGTCCGAGTCGCGGTTGCTGTGCGCGTCCCAGGCAAGCAGGTTCCCCCACCAGTCGTTCGTGGGGATCGGCGTGTCGCTGTGGAGGTCGACATTGTGCGGCGCAATGAGCGAGCGCAGTGCGTCCGTGTACTCGAAGAGCGGCTGCGGCGGCGGCGAGCGCGCTGTGGAGACCGACATGGTGGAGGCAAGAAGGGGGGGGGGGG